>JZKD02S1808909.1:246199-261062 GCA_000966675.3 Picea glauca
GCATCCTTTAAACCCCCTCTTCAGCCCTGCATTTCCTGTGCTGGTTCCTCAAAGCTTACCTTCCCGGGTTGACAATTAAATGTTGATTTACATGGTATATCTGCAGCTCGACAGGTACACATCCAACAAGAGCAATTCCTGATGTCCATACTAGATTTTCATTTCTTTGAAGTAGAGGCAATGCAGAGTAGTGTGAGTAGGATCTCGATCACTAGAAATTCTGATATTCCCATCCAAAAATGTTCATTGTATCCCCACATAATTGTTTCCTTCCTACAACCATGAATTTGGTGGAATGTTTGTGTAATTACTTAGAAGATATTCGTAGAAATGAGGCCCTTTTCTAGATAATAATGACTTAATCTTTTCCCAATGAAGAACTTAATGCAAATTGAATGAAAATCTCTCGAGATTTCTGCCATTAATAATGGCCTTTTCGTAATTTGAAATGCAATTGTCTTCTATAGTACAAACATTTAATGTATCTCAAGAAAAGTACCAAGATGAAAATCATGTTACGACGGGAGCATATATGAAAGAAAATTTGAAGTGAACCCGTGAGTCCGCCAACCCGGGAAACTGCTGTGGAGAAAAAGAAAATGTTCAATTGTTGAGTGGGAAGGAAAATAAGGTCATAAGATGATTAAGTATCACTCTTGGTTAGACTTGTAGTGTAAATGGAGATGAAAGACTCATGGACCCGCAAACCCACAATGAGGAAAACAAGGAAATTTCTAAGTATCATGCATATTAGGGATTGTGGAAGTAAAGGTGCATTTTGGTGATAGCAGAGTTATAAATAAACTTATGCCAACCCACAAACCCATGGTGATGTGATAAAATTGACTAAGTATGGTGACGAAAAAGACAAGGTATACTTTACAAATAAGAAAAACAAGAAATTTTTCTAAGTATGGAGAAGTAATAGGGAAAGACAAATATAGGGGTCAACATGTTTCTAATCAAATTATTTTCAAAGGTATATTGAAGATCACAATCAAACAAGTCCTCGTCAAATATCACACAATACAATTTGCATGAAAATTTACTTAGGATGGATTAAACCCTCTACAATGTGACAATATTTTGTAGAACTTCGAAGATCTTACCGTCTTGTTTCATCAACCAACACAACATCAAGAGCAACTCATGAAGTGAAGGAAGTTCAAGTAGGAACTTAAGATGTACTCTTCTCTTGTCCATGATTTGAGGAAAAAAGGAGGAAGGTTTCTAAATAGATGTTACTTTCACGACTTCTGAATAAGTATTTATACCGTCTCAAGAACTTTTGTAAATCATCATTAATATTATTCAAATACAAAAGATATTTTATTTATTTTTTATGCATTTTATTCCCCTTTTCTTGAGGTCTTAGAGATCAACTTTGTGGATGATAATCATATGAATTTGAAATTAATATATTTAAAAAAAAATAGAATATCAAAAAATTCTTATTTTCAAATGGATTTGAAATTATGTAATTTCTAATTTCTCATGATTGTATTTTTGAAAACATGGAAAATAATAATTTACATAAAAGAAATAATAAAAGAAATATTTAAAAATGAAGTAAATTTATGAAATAAATGTTATAGTGTTTTAAGTGACTCCAATTATTATTTTTTTTTTCAAAGAAAAAAGTGTAAATTTTATTTCATCTACCAAAGAAAAGAAATTTACATTCTTCATATACATGTCACCATGTATTTGAGCGTTAGGACCATTTAAATTTTCAAAAAAGGGCACAAAATCCTATCAAGAAATATAGGACCCTCTCCAAAATGAGGGGCTGGTAGGACTGCTGGGAGGAACTAGCTTACATAGCATAAGAACCCAGAGAAAAAAATATGCCCTCTTCTCAAGGGGTATACATAACATCAAGAATTTTTTCAAAAATATTAATCCAAAAAGGGAGAGCCAATCACAAGAGGCTCCACAATCCATGCACTGAAGGAGAAAAACCTGAATAAGATGAACCAGAGGAAGAGAGGATTGAGAACACAATTGAAAAAAAACTACTAAATCAGAGGGGTAGGCCCCCCGACTGCTTCAAACGGATATGGGCCAATTGAAGTTATCGAATCATTTTGATACTCTACACATTTTCAGTGCCCCATATCAATCTGCATGCCTTGATTAGAGAAAGAATCCACCTTCCCATTTCTTTCCCTATAGACATGCCGAATGGAGTAGTTGTTAAAAGCATTAAGAATTCTAAAAAATTATTCAATCAAAGGAGCAAGAAAAATGTTTTGGCATCACTGGGTTTTCTGGATCGAATTGATAACTAGAAAAGAGTCTCCACAAATATGTAGGGAGGAAATTTATTTTTCCACTGCAAAGAGAAGGAGGGGCTTTAGAGCCATTAATTCTGCATAGTTATTTGTATCTAGCCCGAGACCCATGGAGATTTTAAAAGAGTGGTTTTGTGTGAGGAAAATAACAACTCCTCCTCCACAACAATGTCCATTGTTTTGAGAGGCCTCGTCAAAAAAATCCCAAGGCTGAGTCTGGCAATAACTTCTTCAAAAATTTGTCTAGGCCTTCTCTCCTCTTTCTCTTGGGGGAAATGTGTCAGGATGTTGATCCCTTGGGATACAACAAGAACAGGGAAGGACAAATTTCTTTGAAAATTGCAACATTTCTTGCGAGCCAAATTCCCCATAACAGAATCAAGGGCATCACTTTTATACTTTTATGAGTGGTGGTTGACAACCAGGCTTTCCAGACTTCCTCGACTGAGTCTCCTTCCCATCGATATTCTATCTCAAAGATTTTGGATCATTATTTCCAACATTGTTGAGAAAAAGCACAATTTATGAATAGATGGTTGATGTAATCTTCATCATTTTTACAGAGAGCACACCATCCGGGCCCTTCCACCTTATGAATTTTCATTCTATCCCACGTGGGAATCCTTTTCTTGACTAGGCACCACATGATTTTTTTTTTCGTTAGGGGGCATTTGACCTTCCAAATCCTTTTTCACCACCAAGAAGGTTCTTGTTGTTGGAGCCCAATGATAAGATGTGAGTATCTCGACTTAGGAGAACAATTCCCACTGGGTTCCAGTTGCCACGCCAATTCATCCTCCATGTCAGAGAGTCAAATGTGTGCCCTTTGAAGAGATTCAATGTAATGATCCCAAGCTTCATTGAAGAGAATATATAACCCTACATGAGCCACATTCTTCGAACCTTGACCCCATATGTTTGTTCTTTCTTGAGCTAACACTTGGTTTAGATAGTGGATACCATTGTCGTTCAGAATCTGAATACATTCTTTTGGAAGTATATGAATTAATCCGCTACCAGTCCATGGATCTACTCCAATCCTGTCTTTATTTCCTCTTCCCACTTTCCAAGCTAAACCATCCCCTATGACCTGAAAGGAGTAAAGGATTGCTTTCCAGATGATTGAACAACATCGACTACACTTTATCGGATTTCTCACCCATTCTTCTAGTGAGGATGGTGAAATGTATTTATAATAGATCATTGTGGTCTAGAGGTTCCAAAGGGTGATAAGTCCCTAACTTGACTTTGATTCTAGCCCTTTTGCAAACAAAAAAGGGGTTTTTATCCCCCACCCACCAAGCTACTTTGGGGTTGCGAGAATGTCCCAAGAGATCTAGAGGACAACATGATTGTCTTTTGTTCCTTCCCAAATAAATATGGAACAAATTTGTCGAGCCTTTTCAATAATTCCTTTAGGGATCCATTCCAGAGACATCCAATAGACAGGGATGGATTCTATAACTGATTTTTCCAGCATCACTCTTCCTACCCTAGATAACCATCTAAAGCTCTAGACTTTAAGCCTTCTTTCTAATTTTGCCAGGAGCCACGACCAATCCTCTTTTTTGTACTTTTTGGGATTTAAGTGGAATCCTAGATACTTGAACCCTTCTTCAATTTACTTATAATCAAAAGGGAAGATCCTTTTGTACATATCAATTTCTACTCTATCTAGATTGTAAGTTGATAGAGTAGACTTTCTGCTATTAATTTCCATCCCTGTTGCTTTCCAAAAAGATTCAAGATCTTTAGTAAAGTTTCAGCATCCCTTCTATTCCCACTGCAAAAAATAAGAATGTTATCCACAAATAATAGGTGTGAAATATGTAAGGTTGGGAAAATGGTGATTCCAGAAAAATATCCTCTAACTTTTGCCTACTCTAGGGATCTACTCATACCTTATGCTACCGGGAAGAAGATAAGAGGGGATAGAGGGAATCCTTGCCTTAATCCTCGTTTAACATGAAATAATTTTGATGTTGACCCATTGATAAGAACAACAAAAGAGACCAATGTGATGCAACTCATTATCCAATTTATGAAGGGGACCTCAAAACCCAAGTGTGTAAGGAGCATTCTTGAGTATAACCTGTTTACCTTGTCAAAGGATTTTGACAAATCAATTTTTAGGATTTATCCTCTGCTCTTTGAACATCTCAGACTGTGCATGACTTCTTGAGCAACCCCTTTTTCCTCATGAATTTGTCTGCCTTCTAGGAAGGCGAATTGTTCAGGAGATATTTTTTTCTTTTGAAAGAGTAACTTTAATTCTCCTTGCAATAACTTTGGATATCACCTTGTAAATGTAGTTACATAAGGAAATTGGTCTGAAATCATTTAAAGAGGATGGATCATCCACCTTTGGACTAATATTTATGAAGGTCGAGTTTAGGGGTGGATTTAAATGGCCTCTAACTATGGATTCCTCCACTAGTTTGAGAATATCTTCCCCAATGAGATCATAAAAACCAAGAAAGAATTCAATGGTCCATTCGTCTGGACCTGGACTCTTGCCTTTTTGAAAGCTGTGAATAATTTTTTTTAGTTCCTCCTTAGAGACTTCTTCCATTAGGGCATGATTCTCCTCTTCCCCCAGAAATTTTGGGAAGAAAAGGGCCAGTCTTACTATATCTTCCAGCGATGCCCCTCAGCATGGCTTTAAAAAGAGATTGAAAGAAATTTTTACCCATTCTAAACAATCCATCAAAATAAGAGATATTTCTTCACTCAGGGTCTTGTAGACTCCAAATGGTATTTGACATTTTTCTTCCTTTTGCATATGCTTGGAAGAATTTTGTGTTCTTCTCTCGCTTTTCAAGCCAAATGGCTCTGATTTTTAGCCTCCACTCAACTTCCTTTTCTTTCAACAACTTTATTCTTCTTTATTCTAGCCTAAACAACTCTTCCTTTGTGACTGGAGAGCTGAAACCTCCTCCGATTGAATCCAATAGAACTTGGATTCCATTTTCGACTTCAATAATCTCTTGCAAATCTCTCTACCTTTTGGATTGAGCCCAGATCACAATAGATTCCTTTACTTGTCGCAAATTTCTTGCCATATGTATGCTTTCTAGCTATACCTGAGTATCTTGAATTGGTTGCCAAAGGTATTTGACCAGCAAGGTGAAGATTTCATCCTTTAACCATTTTGAATTAAATTTAAAAGGGGTGGGGGTATTTTTAGGACCCGAGGCTAGTTCAAAGAAAATTTGGGAGTGATCCAAGATACCCCCATAGCCTACCAATTGGTGCATCATATTACCATCTTCTACTAGATCCTCAGAAATTAAGAATCGATCTAGTCTTTTCTCAATACTTTCATCCCCCACATTTTTGTTGCACCAGGTAGAGCAGAGCCTAGTCGGGGGAATATCCACCAGCTTTGATCTTATTAGGAATAGGTCAAATAAATCAGAGAGTGGATCCTCTCTTGTGTTTGGTCCCCATGACTCCGCATTCCCCAAAGAAAAGTTTAATATTTCTCCTAGGAACAGGTTTGAGTGAGAGAAGGACTTTCTCACCAAGGCTTCCCAGAAAGGTGCTCTATCTTGATAGGTTCCATACACATTTAATATTTTGAATTCTTTTCCCAAACCTACTTCTTGCACCAAAGCTCCCAGGACTGAGTGAAATCCCCAAGTGGTGCTTATTTTATTTTCAAAGTGTTCCAACCTAAATCCACTCCTCTTGAGCGCCCATTTGCGTCCAACCCCACAAAATCCCAATTTTTAAAGCCAACTTTTATCCAGGAGACCACTGTAGCTTCATCTTCCATTGTTTCCAGAAAGAGTAACAAATCTGGCTGGTTTGACACCACCAGCCTTTGGAGGGAATATTTTTTATGAGGGCCTACCAACCCTCGACAGTTAAAAGAAAGGAATTTCATGGAGAGGCTGTCTCTTGGGTCTTCACCTCTCTAAGAGCCCCAATAGTTGATCTTTGTTTTCCTTTAGAAATATCCACTTGGGATTTTTAAAGAAAGGATTTACGACCTTTGCCTTTTGATCCTCTAGTAGAGATCTTATTTTTTTCGAGTCTCGCATCCCATCCAGTTCCCTCGATGGACCTATTTCTTAACTGGTAGATGATACCTTCATCTGCTGAGTCAAGAGAGGAATTAGACTCCCGCTGAGAGGGATGGTTGGTGGGAGGGGTAGGGAGGAGAGTGGGGGGACCAGTAAGGGACAAGGTTTTTGGAGAAATGTATGGGAGGGGATAAGGAAAGGGAGGGTTTGGAGACCCTTTTTTCGAGCCGGTCTAGTCCTTACCCAACAATGTCAAAGAGGAAATAAACAAATTAAGAGGTGGTGGAGGAGTAAAACCTTACCAAAAAGAAACGCCAAGCCTCGAAGGAGATCACGATTCCTTTTATTTCCTCATCAACTGATGGAGTAGTTTAAAGGGTGCTTGAAAATCCCGCTTTGGTCGAATGATCACTCCTCAAATTGTTTTCCTTTTTGCAAGCCAGTTCTTGATCAACCTTGTGTTGTGGGGGAGATGCGTTTTCCCGGGTTCTCATGGTAGGGGAAATACCTTCCACTGAGGAGACTGGTCTCTTCTTTCCTTGTGTTGAATCCAAAGAACCACATCGAGGTCGAAAGGGGAGGTGGCAGTGACTAGCCAAGTTTCCATATTTGTGACAACGTCTACATCGAAAAGGAATGCCTTCATAATCCAGACTCCGACGAAAGAGGATTTCCCTCATTAAAAATTAAAAATATTTTTCTAGTCCTGCTCTGATATCCAAAGAGACCAGAATTATTGCTACAATCATTTTTCCTATTTTCCTGAAGGACAAGTCCGCTTCCATAGAATCCCCAACGCATTCCCCAATTCTCTGAAGCTCAACTTTGTCCAGAATTCTAGTGGTAGTCTTGGTAGTTGAACCCAAACCGACATCACATTAATTTTGTCCCTGATTGCGTCGAATAGAGGGGTCCATTTTTTCAAGAGGAAAGGAGTTGATTCAATACTCCATGGTTTTTCCAGAATCCATTCTACATCCTCCGATTTCAATAATTTAAAAAGAATCCAACATTTTGAGAGAGTGGAGATCTCTGACATACTGGAGATGCTTTTTTTCCAAGAGGCCTCCACCCATATTTTTAAAGTTTGAATCCAAAGTGTCTACCTCTCTCCTTACCCACCAATTCCAGATTGTCCATATCCAAAGACTCTGGAATTTAAAGATCTTTCCCTAGGACCACACTGACAGGGGCTCCAGTGTTTTTGATCCCTTTGATTTTCCTCCAGGTTTTTGCAGCTGAATCAACTGTTTTCAATCCACCAGAGCTATTTCTTGCCCTATTTTGGGTCGAAAGAGCATCTTCCTCCTCAACCTGGTCCAAAGCACTCATACAAAATGAAGCATCAGGTAAAGTAAGAAAAGAAGATGGGAAGTGCAGGGGTGTGGGACTCAGAGGGGTAGGCACTGGTCCCTTATCGTCTACAATATTTAGAAAAGATGGAACAATGCCAGGGAGTGAGATAGGGTTTTCAGCAAGGGTTCCTGCTAAGAAAGGCCAAGTGGAAGGTAGAAGCGGGCGACCGAAAACAATATTTTCTTCTTCTTCCCCCAGGGCGACTGAAAATTCAAAGAGATGAGAGAGTTTAGCTTCAGACTAGGACTCTAGGGAATCAGAGCAGGAGTTCCCCAGACCACCTGAACCATACCTAACCCTGGCTGAAGAGAAAACTTGGGCCGTTGGAGATACTTCTGCAGAGAAAGCTGGCCATGCATGAGGTTGGGGAACGCCATACTTGAGAGGAAGTCCACTTGTCTCGAAGCTAACAGCCGAACCTGTGTCTTCCTCCACCTCCAAATTTGTCTTTGAAAACCATCGAACACTTGTAAATGACCAAATATCCTCCTCATTCGAGTCCCAGGAATAGTCCAAATAATCCTCCATGTTAGTTGAGGGAGAAAATATCTCTGGGGAAAAACGGAAAGAACTCAGATGCCCGCCTCTGGAGAAGTTTAGCGAGTCTGTTTTCTACCTCGTGGAGGAGAATATGTTGTCACATTACATTAAAAAAAATAAAATTGGCTCTCAAGTGATTCCAATTTATTATATTAACATACAAATAATTTTCCTTAAAAAAAAGGACTATACAACATAAGGAGAATTAGTAGTTTTTAAAGGGATTCAAAGATTTAAATTTTATAGTATCAATATTTGGATGTTTTCCATTTCCTAATAAATGATATCTTTTTAAATTTTCTTTCTCTGCTAGGGTTTTTTTCCATTCTTCTATGATTTTCTTCATCTATTCTGAAGCATGGCCTCCAGATCGGGTGGGGGGGAGATCCCCATCGCCTCTTCCACCGCCATTGCTTGATATTGAAACATTCCAAGCCTTGATTTCTTCTTACAACAAGACATTCAATCATCCCCCATCGAATTTTGTAAAGAAGATTGATGATATTTTGAAGGTCCTAGTGCATCCAATGACCTTGTGAAATTTCGCTCCGCGGCTTGCAAAGAACAGACTAATTGTCCAGTTCACTGGGATGTGGCTATCCCCTTGTGCTATGGGTCAATGGGTTGATAAGATATGGAAACCTAAGATCCAAGGTTAAATGTATTCAAAATTCTATTGTAAGGGTATTTTTGTGTTTTTGTTTGAAAACAAAGCAGATAGGGACCTTATTTTCAGAAGTGGGCCTTATTTCATAGGTATAAGGGGTATGTACCTGAATAAATAGAGGTCAGAATTTAGTCATGAGAATGATATTCCCTCTGTAGTTCTAGTCTGGGTTCGTCTTCCATTTCTCCATTTGCATTACTGGAATGATGAAACCATGAGAATCATAGGTAATATGCTGGGTAGATTTATTGATTGATCTGAACCACAAGAAGGTCTCCAAGCATGCACTCGGATTTGCATGAAGGTAGATCTAGAAAAGGGTTTTTTGGAAGCTATTCTGTTAACCCTTGACAATTGGTCTTATATTCAGAAGGTAGATTATGAGAAATTTCTGTTTAAATGCAAAACCTTCCATGAATACATGCATTTCACTAAACATTTCTCCAAATCCAAGCCTGATCTGCCAAATGAAGGGGAACAAGAACAATAAAAACAACCAAAAAGAAAGAAGAGAACTAAAAACTAGGTCTCTCAACAACAAGAGAATCCTTAAGAGAGAAATCCCTCACCCACTTCTCCTTAAAAAGCCTCGAAGTCTCTCATTGGGGAAGATCATGAGGCTGAGAGTAACAACAATAGGTACGAAGCTTTAGAAGTTGAAGAGGTAGAAACAATGGGATCTCATAGAGATGAGGTGGAGATGTAGGATATTAACAAGCCTATTTTGGAGGATCTTGAACATTTCCAAAAAAGAAATTCACTCCCTCTTCTATGATGGGGGAGCCCAGTCTTGGAAAAATCTCTAGAACAGTGTTGGACATTCCTTCTATCCTTGAAGAAGGAAGCCAGGAGGAATCTAGTGGAATAAAAAATGGAAATATCTCAAAGTAAAACCTTTAGAAAAGTAGGTCGAATGTCTAATCAAAATAGAAGGGAATCTGAAGTAGACCGAGACAAGGAACTTGGAATTCAGACGACTATTGAAGGATCATTTAGAAAAGAGGTCAAGACTGGGTGCCCACATGGAAATGTTCAGTCTTCCAAAGGGGAAACACCAAATATCTCTCAGCCCTCTAAAGGGGGGGCATCCAAATATTCAAGTAAATAATGAAATTAGTCTCCTGGAATTGCAGAGGGTTGGGAGGTAGAGAAAAGAAAGAAGCAATAGGAAAAATTATAAGAGTAGATAAACCCCAAGTCCTTTTGATCGAGGAGACAAAAATGAGTGACTCCTATGTCCTTCAAGAAGTCAATCAACTTTGGAGAAAAAATAAAGGCATATCAATTGGCGCAAGTGGATCCTTAGGGGGTCAGTGCACCCTCTGGAACCTTGATATATTTTGGATGGAAAGCAACTTTGAATCAACACACCGGATCATGGCTCGGTTCATTCATATTCCTTTAGGTATGATTATACATTTGATGAATGTCTATATTCCTAACAATTATTGGGAAAAAATTGACCGTTGGAATACTTTGCTATAAATTAAGGAGCTAGGGTTTGGTCAAAATTGTATAATTGTCGAAGATTTTAATACAACCTTGCATCAAAAAGAGAAAATAGGTGGTTCCATTGTTTGAGACTCATTTAGGGAGAAAATGAAGGATCTTATCTCCACCCTGTATTTGATTGATATCCAACCTAGTAAAGGGAAATACACATGGAATAATAAAAGAGCTAGTCTAGGCCACATTGTTGCTCGACTCGATTGATTTTTGGTTTATAGCTCCTTTTTATCACATCCTGGGAGGATATCCTCTCTTATCCTTCCTTGGGCATGTTCTTATCATGGACACATCTCCTTGATTATTGAGAAAGAAGAAAATTTGGGGCCTATTCCCTTTAGGTTTAATCCCTTATGGATGGAGGATCCGAGATTTTTCCACTTAGTTTCCAGATCTTGGAGTCAATGGATTACAAGTTCCCCTATTCATATATGGGAGCAAAAGCTTAAGATAACTCAGACCACTCTAAAACTCCAGGGAAAATAATCATCTAACTCCTCGATAATTGAAGTAGAGGACAATTAGAGATAACTTTATGATATACAAAAAAATATGGAAAAGAATGAAGTTACTCCATTTTTGATGCAGAGGGAAATATATAAAGACATTGAAAAGAGAGGAGGAAATTTGGAGGTTAAAATATAGAAGTTTGTGGATTCAAGTAGGGGATAAAAAAGTAAACTTTTTTCATAAACATGCTAAAGCACAATAATGACGCAATAGGGTGGAGGAAATCACTACTCAAAGGGGTGACTTATGATATACAATGCATGCTATTAAGTAGGTTTAAAAGTCACATTTTTAATTTTTATACACAGAGATAGGATATATGGATTTGAAGATGTGTGATCAGTTCATTACTCATATTACCTCATTGATATCTGAAGAGGATAATTTGGCTTTGAATAAGCAAGTTACAGAGGAGGAAATATGGGAAACCCTAAATCAGTTTAACTCGGACAAAGCCCTTGGGCATGATGGATTTAATGCACATTTTTACAAGAAGTGTTGGTCTGTCATCAAATTCGACTTGATCAAAATGATTTAGTATGTGCATAAATCTTCTAGGATGGGTGAAGCCACTAATTCATCCTTTCTGGCCATGATTCCAAAGGACAAAAAAGGTTCCTCTGAGAAATTTCGCCCCATCTCTTTGTGTAATGTTTCTTATAATATCATGACAAAAAATATTTCTAATATGATTAAACCTCTTTTAATTCGACTCATTCTCTCAAAACAAGGTGGTTTTGGGGAAAAAAGGTAGATCTAGAACAAAATTATTTTGGTGCAAGAGGCCATCCATTTGAGTGACATGCGTGGGGAAAATCATATGATAATTAAAATAGATATGGCCAATGCTTTTGTTAGTGTGAAGAATAGTTTCCTAAATGATTTTTTGAAGAAATTTGGGTTCAATCAAGAGTTTATAACCTGTATAGGATCTTGTATTAGTAATCCCTAGATAGCCCCCCTTATCAATGGCCAATCGACAACTTTATTTAAAGCTACACGGGGTCTTCAACAGTGTCGTCCTCTTTCTCCTTTACTATATGTTCTAATGGATGAAGCATTGAATAAAATATTAGAATGGGAACAAAGTTCTAGTGCAATCCATGGTCTCCAGATTTCCCAAGGGGTTAAAATAATCAACCATTCACAATTTGCAGATGCCACCTTGTTACTTGGATACGCCTCAAGAGTTATATCTCACAGATTAAAAAATGTTCTGGATTAATTTACTCAGGTATCAAGTAGGATAATCAACAAGAACAAAATCCAACTATATTCCTGGGATGCTAGTGTTCATTCCTTAATGGGAATAGCTAGTATCTTTCAATTTCTATTCTTGGCCAATTGGAAGTCTTTTAAATATTTGGGAATGCTAATTTTCTTGAAAGTGCTTCCTAGGGATTCATGGCAAATTATCCTTCATAAAATTAAAGATAAATTTGAAATATGGGGAGTTGTTTAGCTTAATCCGATAGGAAGGTTGGTCTTGGTCAAATCAATTCTTTCCTCACTCCCCATATTTCAATTTTCCTTGTTATTGGCTCATGTTGGTATTAAAAATGTGTTAGCTCAGGCTATTTGCAAATTCATTTGGCAAGGAGGTAAATCCAATTCCAAAAGATTCCATTTGGTGAATTGGAATGTAGTAAGGTCCCCTAGAGAGCATGGTGGACTTCGAATTCAAGATCATAGTGTTAATATTATGGTAGCTGCGGGAGGTATTTACCTCCACGTGTAAACCTGACGAGAACAAAATATTCCGGAAAGTAAGAAGAAACCCTAATGAGTTGGCTAATAATCCTAGAAGACAAGTCGACTCAAGAGGATAATTGGTATTAGGTTATTATCCTACAAGAGAAGAAGTCGGCCAGAAGAAATATTATATACTAAGTAAATAGACACCCAGAATGAGAAGTCGGCCTAGGCAGTCAACCATAATTAGTATAAATATAGGAGGTCAGTCTTCATTCTGGCAGGCATTCTTAGAATTGTAGAGCAACACTTGTGCGCATTGCAGTTTCCCAGTTTGTGTGCAAGTTTGGAGGAGATCTGCTGTTGCAGCTGCTGCAACTAGCAGATTGCGTTTTAGCTTGGACTATCTCTTGGTTATGGTTTGGACTATATGATAAACTCTTGTTTGGTTCTCTATCCTTGGGGAAAGGTGCACTATCCTTTGTTTGGCTATCTAGCCTAGGATTTGCTTCTAGAGTGATTCTCTGTCAAGGTTAAGGTGCTCGGAGGGTGGCTTCGGGCTATGGTTGGGTGACAATAATGATATTGTCGATGGTAAAATGAGCACATCTGTTATATTCTAACAAGTTATGGGCCCACAACTCCTTCATTCAATCTAACCACTGGAAGGGAGCATATCCATAAGGATACTAAGCCTGTTGAAGAACTGCCACTATGGTTTCTAGCAGGAGAAGTTACCAAAGCACTGCCGCTAGGGTTACTAGCAGGTGCAATTGCAGAAACCCTAATCCTCTCATTGAGGCACCTTAAGTGAATGGATTGACCTAATTTCTAGATAGACTAGTGCGCCCCATCCTAGCGCACCTACTGATACTGTCAACAAGCTAAGATGTCAAGTTTGAGTTTCTGGTCAAATCTAGGGTTCACCAAGTCAAAGAAGCCATGACTTAATCTATGAAGTCAGAAAACAAGTTAGATGGAGCTTCTAACTTCAGAGCGTGGAAGACAAGGATTGACCTAATCCTTGCCAAGAATAAAGTGTTGGATATTGTGAAAGGAAAGATCGTGGAACCAGAGTTTGAAGAAGGAAAAGAGAAGGAACCACAGAACGTTATAGTTATGGAGAAGTTCAAAGACAATGACATCAATGCCATGAGTATCATAGTGGACTCTATAAAATACCACTTGATACCCTACATCTCCCATATTGACTCATTGAAGAAGATGTGCGATGCCCTAACAAACCTCTTCTCAGTTAGAAACATTGGACAAGTAATGAGTTTGAAGAATGAGCTCCGTGACATGAAGATGAATGATGATGATAGCATAACATCATACTTCGTAAGGATCTCTATGTTAAGAGATCAACTACAAGCTATTGAAGAGATCATCTCAGAGAAGGAACTGATAAATATAGTACTCAATGGTCTTCCCAAGACATGGGATGCATTTGCCGCAAGCATGAACACAAGGAAGGAGTATCCTGCATTTGAAGAACTTTGGACTTGCTGTGCTCAAGAAGAATCAAGGATTAGTGCAAAAGAGAAACCCCAAAATAAGTACGATGATCAAGCCTTTACAACAAGATTCAAGAATTCTAGGAACAAAAGGAAGTTTGGTTCAAGGAAGAAGGCGAATCAAGAGAAAGACATGTCATAAATACAATGCTTCAACTGTCAAAAGTATGGTCACTACAAGAATCATTGTCCCGAGCTAAAGAAAAGGAAGGGGACACATGAAGAATTAGTTGCTGAAGAAAAGGAACCTACAAAGAAGACCAAGCAGGACAAAACTGACTTCTTCTTCTAAGACAAGGTAACAATACTCTTCATAGTTCTTGTACATACCATGTTTTCTGTACATATCTTGCATATCTACTTCTTAGAAGATAATGTGTTCAAAGAGAAACTATACCTATGGAAGAAACAAAAAGGATTGCTATCATTATGAATACAAGTAAGACAATACAAATGAAAGGATGAAGTACATCAAATAATTCATGTGGAAGTTATTACATAAGTAACAACTGTAAGATAAGACGAAATTATAATCAATATTGAAGTAAAAGAGAAGAATTAAAAGACAGGAAGAAGTCAACAATCAAGAAGAAATTGGAGAAAGACTTATGACATCTTGCAGAAGGCAATAAGGATGTAGACGAAAGCGTGGATTATGGAGGGAGCCGATTATATATTTCCAAAAGAAAAACATGCACTCATACATGAAGCAAGGATTAGGAGGGAGCTAATCCTATGATCCATTGAAGATGA
>JZKD02S1808909.1:261112-274963 GCA_000966675.3 Picea glauca
GAAAAACATGCACTCATACATGAAGCAAGGATTAGGAGGGAGCTAATCCTATGATCCATTGAAGATGATGAAGTATATATCCATGGTAGCAACCATGAAAGGTAGTACGTGTTCAATTTGACCTTAGAAGAAGTCTTCTTCGAAGAGAAGCCTTAAAGTATCCCTGGTTGTCCATCCACATCTGTGATCCTATGATGAAAGAAATAAGTGGAATATATAGGGAATGGAGTCTATAAGAAACTCCATGGACCCAAGAGCTAAATAAAAACATGAAGATTCCAAGAAAGAAAGAAAAGCCAAAAAAACTAGTCATTGTATCAAGAATCACAAGATTACTAGTCTGATATGAACTCACTAAAAACAATCAATCAGAGGAACTTAAAGTTGTGATGAAGAACAATGTATGGAATAATTATGAATGAAAGCATTGCGAGATCTAGAACTAGAGGTTCTCCCAGATGGAGGGAGAAGACTATGATGATTACTTATTCCAGTAAACTAGACATATCTCTACATGAGTCATTATATTATATGCAATATCCATGGGTTGGAGTTCTACATTAGATGAATGCAAAGAATTTTCTCCAGAGAAATTGAACAAAGAGCGTATGAAGAGAAACCTCAAGGCTTTGAGGCATACCAGAAAGAGACCCTTGTATGCAGATGGAAGAGGACAACTTGGTGGAGAACCTCCATTGCATAGCATAAGCGTGGTGAAGACTTTCTATAATAGAGATATTGTATCAGAATGATTAGTCAGAATATCAGGATGATGAATTGCCAATCCATGACAAAGATCTCATGATGACAAAAGAAGTGCCACATGGATATGTTCCAGTTTGACCTTTTCCACGATGTTGTGAGCTAGCAGGAACCAAAGAGGAATCCAACAATGATATACTTTATTGATTAGAGCTATATGAAGCCTTTAGAGAAAACCAGTGTTCCATACCGAAGTACATTTAAGATCAAGCATTACATTCTCTGTGATGGAGTCCAAAAAGGAGAAAGTGGTTCTCCAATATATATATCCATAGATGAGCAGACAAGCATAAATTTTGGTAAAGCTTCTGTCCAATATGAAAGAGTTTGCGTACTCAAGCTGGAGCTCATGGAGACAAATTCCTTATTGAAAAAGGAAGAGATGACTCCTAGGTCGGGAGGGAGCACTAATGTGTTATTGATTGATGGAAAATCATTTTTTCAGTTCGAAAAATGGTCCAGGATGAGCAGTTCCTTTCCAGATTCGAAAAGTGGTTTGAGATTTCTGACGGATAGACATTTTCCAGTTCGGAAAATGGTCTAGATCAAATGATCATTTTCGTAATGAAAATGGTTCGATGGATTGCTGATGTACCATAGACAACGATTTCTCATTGTGGTTAACATGGGGAATGGTCTAGGGAAGTCTCTCTTCTTGAGGGTTACTCAAGAAGACTGGCTCGCCTCGCCGAACAATGATTTCCCATTGTGGTTAACATGGGAATGGTCCATTTTTGGAGGTTGGTGCAGGACATTCATTTCCTTAGGAAATGGTCGGACAATCATTCCTTAGGGAATATTCATTCTCTCTAGGTTGCACTTTGTTTAGTGCTGGAGGAATGGCTCAAGGTGGGGAATGGTCCAGGTTCAACAAATAAGGGACATACATTCCTTAGGGAAGATTCATTCTCTCTAGGTTAGACTTTATCTAGTGTCGGAGGATTGGGCTAGGGTGGGGAATGGTCCAGGCTCAAAAATCAAGACAATTATTGTTCCTTGTTTGAGAAGAGTATTCCAGATAGCTCATCATTGATGTTTTACCTTTTGAGGGCAGATGCTCTTCCAAGATCTCACAGATGTGAGTGGAAGAATGGCCCAAATGATTCAGTTTATATCATAACATTGTTTCTATGCAGGTTGATATCAGATGATTGTTATGAAGACTATATGTCTCTAGATAATAGATGTATACTACTGTGGTGGATGTGTTCCACTGTTTGTGACTATATGTCACTGATCAAGTACTTGTGTGCTACTTGGTGTGGTAGTGTATCACTGGATTGTAGTTGTGTACTACTATGGATAGACACAATTGTGTTCTATTGAAGGATAATTTTTCGATTGCCTTGAAGACTATAAGTAGTGTTGAAAATGATTATCAACTAGATGGATGATCAATGGACAGAGATTTCCCAGACGAAAAATGGTTCAGGAGATTTATTTTTCTAGGGCATATGACCAAATTAGAAGAATGTCTCTTGTGTCACTCTGTGGTGTGAGTGACCTATCCAACATCATGTCTAAATTACTCAGATATAGTATGGTTTCAAGAGATGATGTAGCTGATGACACTGATGGTGATGATGGTGCTCATGATCTAGTCATGAGATAGTCTATACAACTATGTTGATGCTACCAGGTGAATGGTATGTTTGTGCTCAAGATGATTACCTATAATACCTTCCTAGCTAGGAGGGAGTGCTAATATTATGGTAGTTGCAGGAGGTATTTACCTCCACGTGTAAACTTGACGAGAATAGAATATTCTGGGAAGCAAGAATAAACCCTAATGAGTTGGATAATAACCCTAGAAGACAAGTCGACTCAAGAGGATAATTGGTATTAGGTTATTAGCCTACAAGAGAAGAAGTCGGTCAAAAGAAATATTATATACTAAGTAAATAGACACCCATAATGAGAAGTCGACCCAGGCAGTCAACTAGAATTAGTATAAATACAGGAGGTCAGTCTTCATTTTGGCAGGCATTCTCAGAATTGCAGAGCAACACTTGTGCGCACTATAGTTGCCCAGTTTGAGCGCAAGTTTGGAGGAGATTTTCCGTTGCAACTACTGTAGCTAGCAGATTGCGTTTTGGCTTGGACTATCTCTTGGTTATGGTTTAGACTATCTGATCAACTCTTGTTTTGTGTGCTATCCTTGGGGAAAGGTGCACTACCCTTTGTTTGGCTATCTAGCCTAGGGTTTTCTTCCAGAGTGATTCTTTGTCAAGGTTAAGGTGCTCGGAGGGTGGCTTTGGCCTATGGTTGGGTGACGATAATGATATTGTCGATGGTAAAACAAGCACATCCATTATATTCTAACACCTAGGATGGTGAATATTACGTATGGATATAAAATTCTATGGAGATTGGTGATATGAGATCAAGATTGGTGGAAATCAACCATCCTAAAAAAATATTCTCTAGGGATCGGAGGCAATGTCTAGATGACCCTCTAACCAGACAATTGGGTTTGCCGATATGGAAGCTCCTCTAGGCCTCCCTTCCTTTTTTTCAATGCAGCTTGACTTGGATACCAGGAAATGGAAGAAATATCAACATATGGAATGATGGTATTCAAGAACCCCCTCCTTTAATCCAGGACCCTTCTTTTTAGCCTCTTTGGCACTAGTTGGGACGCTTGAATAAGTCCTCTTTGTTTGAAATTTCTAGGTAGGGTCCTAATGGGGTTTGGCTGGGTTGGGATTTGGGTGTATTCCCATCTAATATTAATGACCCAGTTTCCAAATTCTTGTTGAAGCTCCAAGGGATGTCTCCGATCCATTTGCAGTTCCATGATAGTAGAGGATGGGGAGCTACTGGTTATTCTATTAGGTATGGTTATACTACTTTACTTCAACAAACCAATTTTCCAAAAAAGTCAAATGTTTGGAGGAATATTTGGAATAGTGATAGTCTCCCCAAAATAAATATTTTTTGTTGGATTTTGGCTCATGAAAAAATACTCATGAGGGATAATTTGTGTAAAATAGGATTTTAGGGGCCTTTCAGGTGTGCTCTGTGTCGTCAAAGTTTGGAAAATTCAACTCATTTATTTTTGAATTGCGACTTCTCTAAGCAGGTTTGGAAGATTGTCTATTCTAAAATATTTCACATGGTGTCATGACCATCCACTCCTAAAACCTTGTTGGGAAAATGAGGATCCTTTTACAAAGTTTCTTTTAAATCCAATCCTTTGTTTAAACAAGTTTGGATTTCATCTTCTAAATATGTTTGTTGCCAGTTGTGGTTAGCTCAAATCAAGTAATTTTCAAAAATCATCAATACTCTCCTTAGAGTGTAGCTGCACACTCTCTCGGTCAGATGGAAGAATTCTTAAATTCTAAAAGGATTAGATTGGAGGCCCCTCAATGTTTAGATCCAAGGAGGAAATTTGGATGGAAAAATTAAATTTGTATTATGTTTAAAGTAGTAAAGTAACACAAAGATCATTTTGGCAGCTTCACCTATCTCCATATGAATTTTAGTCATGGATTTCCACACAATCTTGTTATACTGTGTGTTTTGACGAGGCTTCTAAAGGAAACCCACGGGAGACAGGTGCAAGGGGTACTTTATGTACCTATATGAAATCACGAACTAGAAATTTATTGGAATATTGGGGTTACCTCGAACAATAAGGCATAAGCTTATGCAGTTCTTTAAGGAGCTCAAATTTCTAAGCACAGACACATTTCCCAGTTAAATATTGTAGGGAACTCCAAAAAGATCATCCACTATTTTGTTTCAGGATCAGTTCTTAAGGATGATGGGTTGAAGGCTCTTATTGAATGCACTAGAATTACCCATTCTTCTTGCTCAGTTAAGTTTTTTCATATACTTCACAAAAATAACAAGGAAAAAAATAAATGGCTAATCGTGCCATTCGTAAAGACCTGGTTCCTTGTGGATCAATGGGGCTGAAAGTATAGACCCCCTTCCATAATGTTTATCCCTTGGAGTTGGGGTGGGGCCCATGGGTTTGACGTGGGTCTTTTAGTCTCATGCACAAACCCGTGTGGCAAGTTAATTAGTGCTATTGTCACATGTCAAATCTTGGGTTATGGGGAGAATTTGAAGTTGAACAAGGTGGAATGGATGTGCATATTGGTGCGTGAGAGGAGGATTTACTTGGTACATTGCATGGAGTGATTAATTGTTTGCATGAGGGAAATGCCACTGGATATAAAGGCTGTTATTATTACTTAGAGTGGAAGAAAGATTAAAGTACATTCTTGGGTGGAGGATTCCATTGGTTGGATTGAGAGCATGATCAATATTTCAAGGGATTTCTGATTAGACTATGTATTCATGGTAAGAAATGAGTTGAAGACATTTGAGATGGCTAGTTTTATCACTCTGTGAATTTCCTTGGTTGTGAAAGGAAAATCCAGAGGCAACCACAAACCAACTTGCAGATTGGAATCCATTCTCGGAGGCCTAAATGTACTGGCTACAACAACTAGGGAATTAGATGACATATTGCATAACCTGGGTATTGAAGTGATATTAAAAGTCAGAAAGAAATTGTCTATAAGATCCTACACAAGATTTCTATAAGCCTTCATCCTACAATGTTTGGCTTGATAAATTTGTCTCACTTTTTTGACAATAAGCTTAACATCCCCAAAAACTACTAAATGATTTATTTTTAATTTCCTTGATTCTTCTAATCCTATAACCAAGGCTACATATTCAAAAACATTATTGGAAGCATCAGTTTCAAACTCTAATCTAAAATAAAAAGAAATTTATTTAGTACCTGATGGTGAAATAAACATTATACTATCCCTTTCTCCTTCTAAGGATGAGGCACCATCAAAATATATTTCACAAATTCCATGTTCAATTTCTTCATTTTCTTTACTCTCAACAAACTATTCAATTTTTGTACAAGATTCAAACTCACTATTTACAAATAATATACAATTTCCCAAGTCTTGATCTGCATCGTACACTAGGTCATTATGAGGGTGTTTTGGATGATTGAATGTATAAGCCAATTTGGTTTTTCTATATAACCTAGTGAACTGCCCACCAAAAACTAGAATTGTGGCATAAGTCATATCCAACTGTAAAGATCCCCCAAACTTACTGCCCCAGGATCTAGAAAGAAACATCCCATACTTAACAAGTACATTTGCCACAACAATATCCATTAAAATGCTTTTGGAAGGAATTTGGGCTAAATTTACCACCAAGTTTTTAATCATACAAAGACATTTTACTTTTCTAGAGTCAAATGAATACAAGTCTCGATATGGTCTAGTTATTTGTAAACCCAAATTTCCCATTATAACTTTAGGAAAATATTTTGAGATGCTCCTGAGTCCAACATACAATTATGTAAAAGGCGATCATGAATAGTTAGTGAAATGTAAAAAGGTGCCACAAAATCATCATTATCTTCCATATTAGGTCCAAACATGACTGTCGGTTGTTCATCCTGAAGATTAATGATATCTGAGTGAATTCCAGAGTCAACAAAGTTAATGATATTAGAAATCTATTTTTTATAGACAACATTCTTTGCTAACTCAACTAGAGGCACTGGAATTTTGATTTTATTTATTTCATGTTCCAGATTAAAGGTTCCAACAAATTTTTCTGGCTCTTTTGGTTATGTCTCCTTTTCTTTGGTTGTTTCCTGAATTTTGGTTATAGGCTGAGTTTTAACTGCTGGATGATCTATAGGTTGGTTTGAAGCTGAAGCCTCATTACTCTTATCCTTGGTCAATATTTTCTTGGGTGGATTTTGATCATCAACTTTCTTGGTCTAGGTCTCAAATCATACTTATTATATCATTCAGCATGAATTGCATAAAAAAAAACCTATATTGAGAGGATGGATCTTCTATATTGTTTATGTTCTCTTCATCAAAAAATTGTCCAAAACTGAGAGATTGTTCATACTCTTCTTGTGTAACGTGTGAAATATTTTCATCATCATCAACCAAATTAATTTCCTCTTCTGTTTCTTCTTGTACTTCCTCATCATCTATCAAGTTTTCAGTTTTAAATGGTTCTTGAATTTTCTGATCATCATTTCTAGGAGGTCTCTGTTGAATTTGAGGGCTAGTGTTGAAATTTCTCCTAAACTGATTAGGATTTATGATATTAGGTTAACCTTTAACCCTCTCCATTTCCATCCTTGATAAATTATTAGATAAATATTTGATTAACTTAGCCATTTTGTAAATCTTCTCATCTTGAATAGCTTTCCCTAAGCCCGATGGTCCTCCTTGTTCCTTAAATATTTTATTTTCCCTAGCTCCAATTTTAGTTTTAATCTTTAATTTACAAGATGATAACATGTTTGATTCAATTTATATTGCATCTTCTTACATTCCATATAAAGTTCTTGACCTTCTTTCTCTTAACAATAATGCAAAGTCTGGGTCAAAGGCTCCTACAAAACTAACTTTTGCACCAGGTTGTATGTTTTATTGAAAATTTTAATTGAATTTTGTTGTATGTTTTATTGAAACTTTTAATAAAGTATGATATAAACTCATTTCTCTTTTTCCTCAATGCCCCAAACTCAGTCAAATAATATAAATGGTCTTTATCCCCCCCCCATTGTCTAAGGAAAGCATCTTCTAAGGCTTCATAAGAATTAATATAATTAAGAGGTAATCCACGAAACCATTCTTACTTATCCCTCGAACATTTGTACTAAAATCCTCATATACACATCCTTATGTTCTACTCCATCCACATCAGAAAACTCTTCAAATAATACTAAATGTTCTACAGTGGTCACATCACTCTCCCCATTGAATTTGGGTAGGTTTTTTCACATAATTATCAGGGAGGTCATTAAGATTAGTAGGTAATACCAAAGGGGAATACCTAGAAACTACTTTATTAAAGACTCTGGGAGGAGGAGGAGGTGGTGGTGGGTTTACATGTGCACCCCCTTGAGGGATATTTCTAGCTATGCTTGATTTTGGAGATGAGATGTGAGATTCAAAATGTAGATTGTTAGAGATTTCTAAAGATTGCTCAGCTAGGGTTTTTATAGTTTCAGGGAAACAACGACGAATATTAGAAAGATGGTAATAAGGCGAAGGATACTTCAATGTAGGTGAATAAGAAAATTCATGTAAAATTTGAGAAGAAGTATCTTATTCTTTGAACTGACCAGAATTAATGGGAGATATAACAATAGAAGAATCAAAATATGAAGAACAATCTTCTGAAAGTTTATGGATATAAACCCTAGGTTCATAAAGGCTAAAGTTAGGCCCATGATAAATCATACCAGGTACTAGTGATTCCTCCTTAACCTCCAAATTATAAAATCCTTCTTCATCATGAAAAGGTTTGTATCCAAAAATAATTTTCCTTGAAGATTGAATTTTACCTTTCAAGTCATATAATTTAATCTCAGTAGATTCAATCTCAAAAATTTCTGATTTTATATGTGGAGTACTAATAGGTGAATCGGTGAAGGAAGTTTTTGTTTTAGAAATTTCTATCTTGGAAGAGCTAGCAACACTAGCTTTTGACTCATCAATATTAACTACTTCTTCAGAAGTTTTAGTATGAATCTGGGATGAACCGGATTCGTAATCAGATGTTGCTAATTTAGGATAAAAAATACTAATTTTGATTTCATAAGAAGTAATATTATATTGAATTGTTTTGGGATGATAGAACTTACCTGCTAATGCAAAAGTCCGTCTTTGATAACCCTTAATCTTCAATATTTTTCTGGATCTGAGACAAGTGTAGTTTGTTTTTTGTCTCAATTCTGTTTGGTATTATTTCTTCTGAATGCCAACTTTGAAGCAATGGATTCACTGATAAAAATAAGTGGATCCTTGAGAGTGTGAAGTCGCTAGGTGAATTGCTGAAGATCCTTTTGATGTCTGATTTATGTTCACCCTGCAAAATCAGATCTAATATTTTTCGTACCCCAGGGAAAATGCACTTTCAATTCCGTCCCTGCCAACGATGCCAAAAAGTTGTTAATCCTGAGATTGTTTGTGGTTCAACAAACAATGTTAGAGCATCTCAAAGTAAATGATATTTGATTCATTAATGTGCTTCTACCTTGAAAAAAGTATGAGATTCCAATAAATTTATAATTGGAAATATTGAGGCCAGATCTTGTTCTTTAAGACTTTTATAAATTGTCAGAAGTTGGGAAGAAGAATTCAGATAAACAAAACTGAAATACAAAGTAAGGTATCTAGTTATGATAAATATCACTTTAATTTCAATAGTAGAAATAACGAAATATGTGTCTATGTTTTGAATTAAATAAATGATAAACATATCATACATATATAGGTCTTATCTTACTCACAACAAGACAGATGAAAGTCTATACTTGAGAAAATGTTTAATAGATAAGATGCAGTAGAAGTTGTACTAAATTGCAGCTATTTACAACTCAAACACAATAAGTTGAAGAAAATGAATTATGAGAACTTATGTAACATTACACAAAGAGTCGAACATGCTCGGAGAGTCCTTTATATCATTCTCAAACATTCTTTTATAGAAATAGGATCATAACCAAAATTGGTTATCTCCTCCTAATGTTAAGTTAACATTACAAAAATATATACAAAATATCCCAAAATTCTAGGAACAGATTCTTCAAAATCTCTAAATTCTCTCAAAGTGGTTGGCAAGTTCATTGAAGCTGCTTCAATCGTTCCCACTCCCGACTTGATGGATATTTACAAAAAATAATATTTTGTAAGAAATATCTACCTCAATATATCTTTCATATGTAGGAGGAGAGTCACCACAAAAGAAAGAAATCTTCATCTAGTAAATAAAAAATTATTTTCCCTTTCAAAACTCATGTTGCTCCCTTAAATTTGTTGGCCTTTTCTCTTTCTTTTACAAACAATGGTTGATATTCTGGAAAAGGGAGTAAACCGTTTTTACCATAAATTTCTGGTAAACCCATTTCTACCATTATTTTATAATGGTTATTAAACTATTCTACACTCTTTTGAAGATGGGTTAATTTATTTCAGACATGTTGAATACAATTTCTCTTTGTAAAAATCCTTTATACTTCCATGATTGTATTTGTTTTGTCTTTAAAACCATATTGATTCAATTCCTCTTTTTTCTTGGAATTGAACACTTTAATTATTTGATTAGCCAACTAAGGTTTATTTCCCAATTCTTGTAAAGCAACTTCTACATCTTTGTCAACCTTTCTGACCAAACTAGCCTTTTCGTCCATGATCATGAAATACCTCCACATTATATTTGTTTTTTCAATAATTTTATCCCAAATAACTTGTCTCGCTCCCATTAGATATTATTTCCCTAAAATCTTGTTTTTCAACATATCAAATTCTTCCTACAATTTGGATTTTGCTCCATATAATTTTTTGAGTTGCCTCTCTTTCTATCCCACATGCTCCTTTATAAGTTTGATTTCAGTTTCTTGAGTAGAGGATTCTCTTTTTGATTTCTTTGTCTCAATTTACTTGAGATCTAAATCAACTAAAGTCTTAGCCAATTCTTCTGAGTTGTTTGCTGATGAAGCAATTGTAGAGGAAGATGAAATTCCTTGTTTCAGAAATTCTATCTGCTGATGTAAAAACTTAACTTGTTCCTTTAGCTGAGCTACAACATTCAAACGTTGTTCCTTATTCTTTTGGATAACCATTATTTCATGGTTTTTTACATGATCCTAATCAGTCATTTTAAGTTGTCTTTTTAAAATAATTATTTCATTATCTTTAGAAGTTATCAGTTCCTGTATTGGTTTTTCATCAACAACATTATCTCTTATTCTTAAGATGTTCTTTTCCAAGTCTTCTATTCTCATCTGTCAAACCGTGGAAGCTATTTTCTCTTGTTTCAATTGCTCTTTTAGCTGATTTTCATTTTTTTCAATTTCTTCATACTGAGACTAGTCCTGATAAAGTCCCTATTTACCATCTCTCCTATCTATTTGTGCGGATCCATCTTGTCAAATAAGGGGACCTAGTCAACATCAAAATAATTTTTTTCTAACTTATAGTTACTATGACCTTGAACACTTGTACTTGCTGGTTCCAAAACAGACTAATTTGATCTCCCTTTCTCAAAGTCTGCTGTAGATAGAAACCTTGTTTTTGATGAATCATGATCCAACTTTTGTAGCAAAAGTTGCTTTATCTATGGATTCTTGTCTTTCATATTGTCATATTTTGAGAATATGATTTGGGGTTTAATTTATGAAGTCCCTTCTTCTGTTGCATTCAAAAAAATTGATAGAAGAAGATCCATCAAGTAAATGAGTTCCTTTTGGATTCCTCCAACCATTCCTATTTCAGATTGAACCTCTTCCTCTAAATTTTCCATTGTAAGATCTTTAATTCTCATCCTCTTTCTTGACGACCCTTCCACTATTTTTGAAATATTCTGGAATTATTGATTAACATTTCTCTTTAATGCCTTCTCATGTTGATGAGGAGTATCAATATCCTCAACTTGGGATGATATGAACCTATTATGAACTTCCTGCCAGCTATTAAGATTCCTGAGTTGTTCTAGATTAGGTCTTCTCTGGTGTTCATATCTTGTTATTTCAAACTTCAGTATTTTGGCATTAATAACCCCCAAAGGATCATATTGCCAAGCTTTCCCTTGTTCAAGAACTAATTCCTGCAACATTGCTTCAACAACCTGCATAGCTAATCTATTAATAAAAATAAAATGACCGACTTCTCTTTTTAGCTTGAAGTTAGTCCTCTTCCTTCTAGGGATAAAATGGATATCATCAACATCGAGAATTTGTATAATAAATTCCAAAGCAAAAATCCTCATAGTTAGGAAACTAGGCAATTTGAAAGGTTTGGCTTCTGATCCATACATTCTTATTTCTGTATAATCTTCAAACAAGTACCAATATCCTAACTTAGTTTATGAAGATTCATGTAAAATGGCTTTTACTCTTGAGAAAATTCTAGGAGGCTTCTCTTCATGAAACATAGTATAGGCTATGAACACAAAATAATTGACATAATCAACAAAACCCACATTATTTAACTTCAACCTAACTACATGTGTCTAGTGAATGACTGATAGGGGATTTCCACTTCTGTCTTCAATCTCCAGAATTAAATTTTGGAAATTCCTCATTTTAAAGAAAATAAGTAAATACACCAGATAAGATTGAAACCTACAAGATCTGTTCAGAGAAAAATCACTGAGTTGATCATGTAAGGAGTCTGCTATAAACTAAGCAAATCAAGATCTAGCCATTAATTGAGTGGTAGGAGGAAAAATGGCCCTAAGAAGACCCAAAGTAGAAATGTCCACAAATTTATCAGAGTCATAGCCCTATACTGAACATATCATAGTGATAATTTCCTGTACATTGGCTGAGAACATTTTAGATTCATAACTTTTAGATATTTGCAAAGAAATAGAATTATTTCCCATCAAGGATTGCAGAAAAGCTTGTTTGTCTTAGGAATTTAATTGATTAAATTCAGTAGCTAGTGTTTCCTTATTTAGAATATGTCCATCACTAAACTCTTCTACATTTAACGTTCGAGCAATTGAACTAGCTTCAATTTCAAATAGCAATGACCCTTTTGCAGTTAATATATTTCTTGAAGAAGAAACACAGTTCTCTGCACACCAATGCACAAATTCTGGGAAGTTGTAGGTTTGGGGAACGATAAAATGGGCCAGGTTCGAACCCCATGCATTAAAATAGTCATTTAATTCCATGTTTTTGGCTGCTGATGAATTGTGCAATTCGTACAGGTCAAAGGAGATCCTAGGGTAAAATTTTTTACAATCCCTATCTACCAGGGAGGCTTCAACAGGGGTTACAACCTTGGACTTCTTGATAGTGGAGGGTTTCGACATTTTAAATGAAATAAACAGGAAAAGGCATTTTGGCTCTTACCCATAAAGTGGACAGGAGAAAAACACTTTAATTCATTGAAAAACTTAATATTCGACAACTCTAGTTTGGCAAGGATTCTGGAATCCGCAACAATGATAGTTATATTTTGTCAATACAAAAAAAAATTCACTTTTTCCGATAATTTTATTTTGTTATAACTAACCTTAAATATAAAACAAACCTAATTAATTATGATAATTACAAAGATTATGTACAAAAAATGATTATACAATCAAACTGGTGTTTTTTCGAAAGGCGGTAAGTGGTTTATTTTCATAACACTCTCTTGCTTGGGCAAATGGTTTTACAATAACTTTGGCTTATAGTGTAGTGGCCTTATCGTTTGACACATCGCATCATCGAAAAATCTTGTGACATCACTACACGAGGGTCCATCGTTGTTAAACTTTGGTGGTTCGAGGAGTGCACAGACCGTTGATCTCATTACCTTTTAAAATCGATGATTCATACTTAATGTGATATACCTGCACCATATCACACACTTTTTGTTAGTTTTTTAACATTATTAAAGAACATTTTAAAACATACAAAAGTTAAAATATATACAAAGAGTGTTTTAATCATAATTTATATAAAAACAAATTAAAAAATTAACTATAAAAAAAATATATATAACTCGCAAACAAAATACATAAACAAAAATTAATACTAAAATTACAAAAAATTAATAACAACACTAATTAAGCTTAAATACTTATTCTAAATGAAAAATTTGAATTTTATTTTAGAATTTTGGTCTATGTTCCAACATTATCCATCCAAAATGGCTTCATATTTCTTGTTCGGAGCCAAATGATCAACTCTTTTCCAAGATTAAATTCATATAGTAGTCCTATCCATATCGACAATTTGCTCAAGATAGTAAAAACCCCTGTCATGCAAGACTTCAATTAGTGGCTGGGGGAGAAGATGACCTTTGCCACTACTTGGCAACAGGTAAGTTCCAATTCCAACTCAAACTATTTCCCACTCTCTAGGCTAAACCTTCCCCCACCACCTGAAAATATTTTACCAATGCTTTCCAAATAATGGTACAATTGGCTGCCAATTTACCGTCCTGCAGATCCATTCCTCCACTGTATTTGGGCATACATATTTATGAGTAAATACCTTTATTCATAGGCCATCTATAGTGATTAAACTATAACCTACTTTTTCTATAAGGGCGTTTGAGAATAAGTGTA
>JZKD02S1808909.1:332950-346721 GCA_000966675.3 Picea glauca
GGGCAACCTCCTTTTACCCCACTTAAATGTTCAAGTACAAGATGATTCAAAATGAAAGTGTCTCCTTGGTATATATAGGAGACTAGGAGGTATAATTACAACTAATGGCCTAAAGGTGACACACATAAAATAAAATTAATAATATAATATGCCCCAATTAAGGGGTAATGAGCCAATATTAGGGCTTAACATCTGACATACAAGAAATTGTTCGCTAGTCACTTCTAAGGACACACAGTGCTTTGACCTGTATCAGACAACCCGATCGACCACTGAATCAACCCCTAGAATTTTCTAATATCAGAGAGAAACTTGAAGGCACCAGTTTTCTCTCAAACCCCACAGATCCAAGTTACATCCCCACTCCTGCAGCTGGAGGGTATGGTATCCCACCTTCACCACCTCATTCATCTCCTTCTTCTTCAGGAGAAGAGTCATTCGACGAAGGAAGTTCTTCATCTCAGCCTTCGACACCACGTACGCCCATGGAAAAACCAAAAAATCCCGCCAGACCCTGGCTTGATCAAGATGTTGTGGCCATACTTGGACCCCAACACCCTTTTCCTAAACATCCCAAGAAGTGGCTACCTAAATTCGATCCAGAATCTAAGCAAATCGCCGAGGATCACATAAAGAAATTCATGCTAGACATTAGACTTTGAAGCGTAGAACATGAAGATGTAGTATGTAGAATTTTTCCTTATATGTTTGAAGTCAATGCCTCTACGTGGTATTTTGCTCAACAACCCCACAACATTGTATCTTGGGAAAAATTTGAGTCCTGTTTCCTTGAGAAATTCAGAGATTAGAAATCTCCCGAAGTCTTAGTCATGAAACTCTCCAGCTTAAAGATGAGCCCTAAGGAAAACATAAAAGATTTTAATCAAAGATTCCTCACATTAAAAAATCGAATCCCCATTGATTCAATGCTCTCTGAAAATCTCATTGTCGCATATTACACCAAAGCCCTACACCAGAGTATAGTAATTTGGGTTAAAAGGTCTAAGATGACAACGTTATTGGAAGCCTTCAAGGAGGTAAGCCAAATCGAGAAAGATATTCTAAGCCTAAAAGATAATATTAGCAATGAGGCAGAGATTACCCCATCTCCTAAGAAGAAGATAGAAATTCTTCCTAGACTTCCCCAAACCAAAACTCAATCAGAGAGTTCAGATCTGGAAAGTTTACACAAGGTTGTCCAAAAATTGTCAAATCAAGTCGTAGATTTAAGGAGATCAGCTGAAGAAGCATCTTCAAGCAAACCCCCTTTTAGAAAACTTTTTTCCCCAAAAATGGCCAAACCCAAACCTTGAAGGTATGAATCTCGAAAGCTTAAAATATGCTATACAAACCATCCTTGAAGCAAATGATAACTTAGTTCCCCCTAAGATTTCTGAAGCTGTAGTTGAAGAAGAAACAATAGAAGAAGATGAATCGTCTCCCAATATATTTGGGCATTTTTTTGACAACATCTTTCAAGCTAATTTTGAAACTGTCCATCCTTACAATACCAGAAGCAAAACTTAGAATAAACCCTCTTCTAAAATTGGAACTAATATGCCTCAAAAACAATTTAAGCAAACTGAAACCAAACAGAATTCAACATTCCCAAGTTTAGAGTATGATTTGATTGAAGACCTTAAGAAACTTAGAGCTAATATTTTTGTTTATGAACAGTTAAAATTTCCTTTTCTTCTGCAGAAAATGCTTCGGAACATCGCAGAAAACAACAATCTGAACATCAAGAAAATTGCGGAAATTAGCCCTAAAACACCTCAAAAGGTCCCTACTAAAACAACACCATAACCCACAGATAAAAGAGACCTTACTATAAAAAGTGTATCAAATGTAGATAAAGTAATTTCAGAGACAATGACTAAAAATCAGTAAAGTACTATTGTTAATAGTCGCAAAAATGTCCCACCTTTTTTATTAACTTTTGAAAATTTCAATAGAAATGTACATAACTGCATGGTATATTCTGGCGCATCATCAAATGTGATGCCTTGGTTTGTCTGCCAAAAAGTCAATGCTGAAGTTCAACCTTCTAGTCTAAAGATTATTTAGCTCGATCAGACCAATGTCAAGGTAATAGGTGAATTAAAAAATGTCCTTGTTAGGCTATCCTCTAATCCTAAAGTTCACCAGATTATTGACATCATTGTTGTTGACATCCTTGAATTATATGGTTTATTTTTAAGTAGGGATTGGTCTGAACAGTTGCATGGGTACTTTTCCACAAACTGGTCCCATTTGTGGCTGCCAGAGAACGAAAAGCCTAACAAAATCATGATTAATCATGAACGTTACCTCAAGCACATCATCACCGACTTAAATGGCTCTAATGAACCATTTACTGCTTCCACTAATCCACCCAAAATGCAGGGAATGAACACCTTTTTTGGTACCTTCATGGTGGAAACTTCCACCATCACTGAACCGAAATGACAATTGGAACTCGTGACGTGCACACAATCAACAACTCTACCTAATGTGTCTAATACAGTCGATGAAGCTCACATATGGTCTCTCTATTTCGATGGATCCAAATCTAAAGAAGGAGCTAACACATGAGGTCTACTCATTGACCCAACAGGTAACACAACTTTGATCGCTTGCTGATTAGAATTTGAATGCACGAACAACACTGTTGAATACGAGACACTTTTGCAAGGACTCAGAAAAGCAGTAGATTTGAAAGTGTAGAACTTAATGGTATTCGGTGATTCAGAAATAGTGGTCAGACAGGTAAGAGATTCCATTCATTGCCTATTACCACATGTGAAAAGTTATCAAGCCGAGGTATGGAATCTATTGAATTTTTTTTTAGCATTTAACATTAAATCCATTCCAAGATTAAATAATTATGAGGCTGACTTGTTAGCTAACGTCGCTTCCAAACTTTTTCCCGCAGAAGGTCTTTCTCCGAACACATTTTTGATTGATTTGTTTTCCATACCATCAGTCCCAGACAACATCACTAACTGGAGAGTGTTCGATGATGATCAATAGATCATTAGTTTCTTGCACATGGAAGACAATTTCCGAGGTGCAATTATCGATGAGGGTACCCACGATGAAGACCTCCACAATTTTATGGTAATATTAGACCCAAGGTCTCCCAAATCGACATCAGATCTGGTAAATTCTATCCCAAAATCTGTGGTAAGATTAGAAAAGTTTTATGATTTGCATGACAAATTCAGGAAATCGGTAAATTGTAAAATGAATAGTTCCTCCTTAACCCATGAAAAAGTAAATCTGGGAACTAAAGATAATCCACAATGCATCAATCTGGAAACGAGATGTTCCGAGCAAGAGAAATCAACCTTTATAAAAATGTTTAAAGAATTTAAGGATTTCTTTTCTTGGACATACGATGATTTAAAAACTTTTGACCCTAATATTATACAACACATCATCCCCATGAAACCCCAGACTCAAGCTTTTCAACAGAAGCTGAGAAAGATGCACCCCAAACTCGAACCAAGGGTTAAGAAAGAACTAAAAAAACTATTGAATGAAAAAATAATCTTCCCAGTAAGACACACACAATGGGTATCCAACCTTGTCCCTGTGAGGAAGAAAAGTGGCAAAATATGACTCTGTGTCGATTTTTGAAACTTAAACCGAGTGTCTGACAAAGACAATTATCCTGTTCCTCCGATGGAACAAATTCTCCAGCAGGTATCTGGTTCTAAAAGATTGTCACTACTAGACGGTTTTTCAGGGTACAACCAGGTCCTCATGTCTCTCCCAGACCAGTTGAAAACCACTTTTCGTACTCCATGGGGTACCTACACGTATAGAAAGATGCCTTTTGGGATTATAAATGCAGGGGCCACTTTCCAGAGAGTGATGGATATTTCTTTTTGCAGTCTAATCAATCAATCTGTAGTGGTCTATCTCGATGACATCACTGTTTTGTCCAAAAATAAAGAGAATCACTTATCTCATCTGAGATCTGTTTTACAACGCTGCCACAAGTACGACATCTCTCTAAATCCTAAGAAATATGTCTTTACAGTGGAACAAGGCAAGCTGCTCAAGTTCATAGTATCCAATGAAGGGATGATCATTGATCCCGAAAGAACTCAGGTCATTTCCAAGCTTCCTCCCCCCTCTTCCAAAAAATCTATGCAATCTTTTCTAGGTCAAATAAATTTTGTCAAAAGGTTTGTCCCAAGTTTTTTGGAATGGTGAGGCCATTGAAAAACTTAATAAAAAAGGATGTTCAATATCATTAGGGACCACAGGAAAGTCAAGCTTTTGACTCCATTAAAAAATCCATAGTTGAAGCTCCCTCCCTAATGAGCCATGATTTTTCACAAGATTTCACTCTTTATACTTTTCCCTCTGATCGATCTTATGCCACTGTACTGACCCAAAAGAATGTTGAAAACAACGAAATTCCCATTGCCTTTATGGTTCAACCTTCAAGGGGGAAGATCTTAATTACCCGGCTGTAGATCAACAGGCTTACACTGTTTTCAAAGTAGTAAAACATTTTCGATCATATCTACTGAAATCTAGAACCAAAGTCATTGTGCCTTACCCAGCTGTCAGAAACCTATTAGTACAAAAGGAACTGGGTGAAAAAGGGGCAAACTAGATGACATCCTTACAAGAGTATGACATCAAAATTACCCCTGCGCAAATTGTTAGAGGCCAAGGCCTCTGTAAATTAGTGGTTGATTCAGTTGAAGAGCAGCAAAGTCAAATTGATGTTTTAACTGAAAATCAACAAGGTGCTTCTAATTCTTGGTTTGATTATATCAAGTTTTATCTAACACACGATTCTACTCCTCGTCATCTTCATCCCCAAAAGAGAAGAGCATTAAGATTAAAATATGCATCTTTCCAACTGGTGAATGGTATATTATTTCACAAATTTTTTTATGAAATCTTTATGCATTGTCTGGAAAGAGATGAAGCAGATAAAGTGTTATCTGAATTGCATGTAGGAGAAGCTAGTGGGCACTTTGGTGGAGACACTACTGCTCACAAAGTATTAATAGCATGGTTGTAGTGTACCTTTTGCTAGACCAAGACTAATAACCCACAATATAACAATCGATATACACTTATGTTTGATTTACATATCACATACAGTCCAGTATATATATACACCACATGCATTTAAACAATTAAACACACTCAACATAGAGTATTCATATGAATTATTGGCATAATTAACAATCACTTGCACTTCATACTAATTCATATACATAGCGTAAAACATGGTAATATCTACAACATAGTCAAGCCAAAATGTGATAAGAACATAATTAAACACTTATCTTGTAACAGTGATGAAATCCACCAACCAAGTGCAGGCCTTCCACGAACCTCCCCACCTTAGACCACACTGCTCATTAGCTCAACAGTGGGTCACCCCTGAGCTGGGACTAATCTCCACCCCCAGGGTAAGGAATCCTAAACTAGGCTGAGGTTACAGGAAAACAACACTTAGAATCTGGAAGGATTCTTTCCAGGATGCCATCTTACGCCCACTACTCCCAGACCCTCATTCCCCACATGCCTGTTCTGCCCGGGAGTATACACCTTCACAAGCATAGTCCATCAGTGCTAACCTCGCTTTCTGGGCCTCGACAACAGGCCAGATCAGGAAGTCTCAGGGCCTGAAGCTGGTGCTGGACACTCTCTGGAAGAAACCTCTCCCAAGAACATCCACCTCCCTTACCTAGAGAGAGGTCACACATGGGCTCAATTACCACCTGTACTGGACAAAAATTCACGCGCAATCCATCTCTTCCTGACCACAAGTCAACCGGGAATATAGACTCAAGCCTCTCAAAACCAGCTCCACAATGGCAACTAGGTCTCACGGTGTTGATATTCAGAATTGCCTGAGAAGCAATTTCCACAGGGAATTACATAGACTCCCCCCTTCCGGTCGAATGGCCATTTCCCTTCCCCCCTACCTAGGATAGAATCACACTCTAGTGTTGGGAATGCGTGACAGACAATCCACGCAAGGGGTCACGCAGGTTCAGACGGTTTAGACTGGGGATGTACCAACTTTCCCAGACAAAACACAGATACACGCCTTTTGGTTCAGAGTATGTACGAGGGTTTTTATGCAAGAGTCAGACCCCTTCCCTTCTGGCAGTCCGTGAGTCCCATGGAGGAGGAAACCCCCAACATGGCTCATCTCGGCCTTTTATTGCATGGTCAGGGTTGACACTTGTCACCCATGCGACTACACGCGTTCCTGCAACGTGTGTGCCTCCCACCATCTGGAAATCACATGTCCTTCCAAAAAGGACTTAGGTTAAAACATATAATACACTTCTCTTTTGGAATAATATTAAAATATTATTTCCAAGGCTTAAGCCCCCTAGGCTCAACACTTAGCCCCTTTTCCCCACCTTCGCCCCCCTAACTCCTTGCCCATTCTATGGATGCTCAGTCCCCCTTTGCTCATTCATCGTCGTCGGTCTGCACATGGTGGTGTTTGTATTTTATTAATCATTCGGCATACATACAAGTACATCAGCAAGCTTATGGCCTTCAACACTTAGGATCCCTAGCCTAACAAACCCATAAGCCTACCATTTATACAAAACTTGGCTCACCAGCCTATAAAACATAATCACAATTCCTTTCAAAACATGGTTTACAACGGGGCTCGGCCTTGGGGACACTACAATCCCCCTCCCCTTATTTTTGCACTGTCCTCAGTGCAGCTTTACACATCATCAGCATGCCTTTCAAAATTTTCAAAAAGATGCGGGTACTCTGCCTGCATAACCTCTTCATGCTCCCATGTTGTGTCCTGAGGACCGTACCAGGTCCACTGGACCTTTACAAGTTCTATAGCTCGATTCCGCAGCTCTTTGCTTTTCCTGTCCAATATGCGCACAGGATGCACTTGCAGGACACCTTCTGGTTCCACCTGAATCACATTCCAATCGATAACATGATTAACATCAGGTGCATATTTCTTAAGCAGTGAAACATGAAATACATTATGTACAGTCATAGAGGCATGTAATGCAAGCATGTATGCAACTGGCCCACTCCTTTCCAGGATTCTCAAATGGCCCACAAAATCTTGCTGCCAACTTGGCGCAACTTCCCAATTTCAGGGAACTCCTATTAGTTTTTACTTTCAGGAAAACATGGTCTCCCACTTTGAATTCTCTATGGGTTCTGTTATTATCAGCATAAATTTTCTGCCTGTCCTGGGTAGCTTTCATATTCTGTTTGATTTTTATCATCTGATCTTCCATCTCTTTGAGTAGTTCGGGTCCAACTACTATTTTGTCAGCTGGATTATCCCAACTTACTGGAGTGTTGCACTTTCTTCCATAAAGTGCTTCGAATGGGCTCATCTTCAATGATGCATGGTACCCATTATTGTAGGTGAATTATACCAAATGCAGGTAGTCCTCCCACCTTGATGGTTTATCCATCACATACATTCTCAGCATGTCTTCGATTACTCTGTTTACTCTCTCTGTCTGTCCATCAGACTCGGGATGATACACTGTAATAAAGTTCAGATTTGTTCTGAATCCTTTGAACAGTCCTTTCCAGAAATTCAAAGTGAATTTCGGGTCTCTATCAGACACAATTGTCTTAGGAATTCCATGCAAGCGTGCAACTTCTTTTAAAAAGATATCAGCCACATTTGCTGCTTTGTGGGTGGTCTTCAGTGGAATAAAATGGGTGGCTTTGGTAAGCTTGTCCACCACCACCATGATTGAATCATGATGCTTGCTTGTCCTGGGAAATCATGTGATAAAATCCATTGTTACCACGTCCCATTTCCATTCAGGAATAGGTAAAGGCTGCAACAACCCTGCTTGGTGCCTATGCTCTGCCTTAACCTTCTGGCACTCCATACATCTGGTGATGTATTCCGCAATTTCTTTCTTCAAACCTGGAAAAAAATAATGGCCCTTGACTGCTGCCACAGTCTTCTGATATCCAGGGTGTCCAGCATAAGCCACGTTATGCATCTCCTTTAGAATTGCTAACTTCAATTCTCGGACATTAGGTACATACACCCTGTTTTTATACAGAAGTAAACCATCATTTCCCAAAGTGTAACTTTCCTGGGTTTGTGGTCTCTCATGCTGCTGTAGCTTTGCTACAAGTCCTTTGTACTGCAAATCGACATTTGCAGCTTCAAGAATTCTGTCTTTAATCTCAGTTCTGTACATGCTAATGGCTGTAGCATGTAATTTGTGCACTTTTCTGTTGAGTGCATCAACCACCTTATTGTCTTTCCCTTTGATATGCCTGATATCAAAGTCATATTCACAGATAAATTTCAGCCATCTAATTTGCCTGGCATTTAGGGTTGGCTGATCAAATAAATATTTCAGACCATCGTGGTCTGTTCTTAATTCGAATTTCTTTCCCATGAGGTAATGTCTCCATTTCCTCAAGGCGTGGATGATTGCTGCCAACTCCAAATCATGAGTGGCATAATTATTCTCATGCTCCTTCAACTTTCGGGATTCATAACAAACTACAAATCCCTCTTGGCTGAGAACTCCTCCCAGTCCCTCCATACACACATCTGTGCACACTATGTAATCCTTGTTTGGATCCGCAATCTTCAGGATTGGAGCACTAGTTAACAGCTGCTTCAATCGCTGGAAGTTGCTCTCACATTCATCGATCCACTGAAACTTCTTCTCCTTCCTTTGCAAGGAAGTGATAGCATGAGCTATCCTTGAAAATCCAGCTATGAACCTCCTATAATAGCCTACCAGACCCATAAAAGATCTAACTTCCGCCACATTTCTTGGCCCTGGCCATTCTCAAATGGCCTGTACCTTTTCAGGATCCACAACGATCCCTTCCTCAGATATAATGTGTCCCAAGTAATGGATCTGCTTTTGATAAAATGAGCACTTGCTCAGTTTTGCGTACAGATGGTGTTCTCTCAACACCTGCAGCACCATTCTCAAGTGTTGTTCATGTTCTTCCTCTGTCTTGGAATACACCAAGATATCGTCCAAGAAGACTATGACAAACTTGTCCAGATAATTTCTGAACACTCCATTCATTAAGCACATGAAGACAACATGCGCGTTGGACAGTCCAAACGACACCATTGTAAATTCATAATGACCGTACCTTGTTCTGAAGGCGGTCTTGCTGATGTCTTCATATTTTATCCTCACTTGATGATATCTATATCGCAAATCTATTTTCGAAAATACTTTCGCGTCCTTTAACTGATCAAAAAGATCATCAATCCTTGGCAGAGGATACTTGTTTTTGACAGTGGCTTTATTCAACTGTCGAAAGTCAATGCATAGCCTCAACGTCCCATCTTTCTTCTTCACAAATAGGACTGGCGCTCCCCACGGTGACGCACTGGGGTGAACGTATCCTTTCTTTAGTAGCTCTTTGAGCTGCAATTGCAACTCTTTCAGCTCTGGTGTGCTCATTCTATAAGGAGCCTTTGAAATTGGAGCTGCTCCAGGCATCAGATTTATAGAAAAATCGATGTTCCTCTTCGGAGGTAGTCCAGGCACCTCCTGAAACACGTCCTCAAACTCTTTGAGCACTTCATGGTCTTCTAAATTTGATACTACATCTTGGGATGCTTCTTCCACCTGAGCTACAAACAATTGACAGCCTTTTCGGTAACATTCCTTCAGCTGCATGGCTGAGATTTCTCTAATAGCCATGGCTCTGGGAATTCCTTGGACTATTACCTGATTTCCCTCTTCATCCAGACATGTGAATCTCTTGTTACGACAATCAAGAAGGGCATGGTGCCGGTCCAACCAGTCCATCCCAATTAAGCAATCATATGAGCCTAAAGGAAAAATGTTCAATTCAACCTTAGCTCTCATCCCTTTCATGTCCACTGAATAGGTCTTAACCAACTCAGTGACCTTCCTCTTGGTCCCTGTGGCTAACTACACCAACCAAGACTTCTCATGTTTTCTCCTCATTAGATGCAAACTTTCCACCACTCTAGGATCTACATAACTATGGCTAGCCTCTGAATCAATTAAAATAACAAGTGGTCGGTTGTTGATCGTACCTTCCACTTCAATCATGTGCAATTGAAATTCCGCTTGCTTATTGTCCAGGGCTGCATAGATTCTCGACATTCTAATGCTCATATCCTCCACTGTTTCATCTTGTTGAACAGTATGTACAGCTCTTGCCTTACCATTTTTATGGGGACAATATCTGTACTTGTGGTTTCCTTGATAGCCCCAACACTGAATGGGCGTCAGTCTCTGCCTTTGTACACCCTCTTCGGTCCTTCTTGGCTCACTAAATGATGGCTGTCCCTTGCGACTGTTTCAAAAAAAGGAAGGCTTGTCTCCCTTCTGCCTCTGTTCTTTCTTAAACCTCTTCTGGTCATCCCAAACCTTCCGAAAGGTAGGCTTTTACCTTTGCTGTTCGTATAAACATTTCGCTTTTCTGATGGTCTCTTCCATGGTCTTAGGATCATCATATTGAATCTTGTCACTCATGAAAGGTGGTAGTCCACTCAGATACCTTTGCATCTTGACAACCTTATCTTTGATGAATGGAACATACTTCAGTAGTTCCAGAAAACTTCGTTCATACTCATCAATGGTCGTACTTCCCAACTTGAGTTCGAAGAACTCCTTCATCTTTCTGTCATAGTATCTTTTAGTCAGGTATTTCTTCTCGAAATATCTCTTAAATTCCTTCCAAGTGACCTCTTTCTCTCTGATGTGCTGCACTTGCACAAACTGATCCCACCACATGGATGCTTTTCCTTTCAGTTGGTACATTGCAATTCTTCCTTCTGCATGGGTGGAATAATTCTTTAATTGGAAGTATTTCTTCATGCCAAGCAACCATGTCTCGGCATATTCCTCCTTCTTATGTTCTCCATCGAATATTGGAGGTTTAATCTTGTTCATATCTCCTTTCAATTCTTCCCTTCCAAATTTCCGATGTTTTCTAGTAGGGGACGGGCTCGAACTGCTGTGTGTCTCCCTGTCCGAATGTTTTTGGGAGTGACTGTGATGTCGGCTACCACTCCTCGATCTGCTTCTTCTCCCATGATTTCTGCGACTCTCCATCATACTTGAGTCTCTTCCTTTCTTCTCTATTCTTTCCAGGCTCTTCAACATTTTTAAATTGAATTCACCCTGTCGATCCCAGATTTTCATGAGCTTTCGGCTATCAGTTAGGCAATCCTGGGCATCATTCTATAATATTTCGATGAGTTGCAACATATGTTCTTCCTTATCCATCTCTTTTCCATGCCCATTAGAGTTCGATCCTTCGACTCCTAAGTTAACATCCTTTCCTTCCTGTTCGTCTTCCATTTCAGGGGTAATCTGCACTCTTCCCCACTCCATACTCGGCATTGATTAACTGGAGTTCTGGCCTTCGTTGAACTCTGCACACGCACCGTGCAATTGAATTCAAAATTTTTCAGGCCATTAAACTTCATGAACAATCTACAACATTTATAACTAATACGAACAAGAACGAAAGACATTTATAACTAATACGAACAAGAACGAAAGACTCTGCTATGGCCCACACTGCCCTCCAGCTGTCGGGATATCGCTTCTCGCAATATCGCGATTCCCGTGGCCAAATTCTTGAGTCTCTTCTCGCGAGACTCCGATACACGATCCCACGTGCGGATCTAATGGTCCTCCTACGATCCGTATCCAATGACTGTCCTCTTCTTGCTCCTCGCGCCTTTGCGACTTGGAGTACCAAATGCTTGGGCCTTTACCCTGTGAACTTCGGAGTTCGCGAGATCCCTCGATCTCTAACACGCGTCCTCTTAAATGGACAGTCCCGATCGTCTCACCACTTCGTATCCTCACACCTCGCGACTCTGAATGCCCAATACTTGGGCTTTCACCCTGCAAACTCCTGAGTTCGCGAGATCTCTCGATCTCTGCCACCTGTCCTCCTCAGATGGACAGTTGCGATTCTCTCGCGACTTTGCCACTTGAAAAGTAGAAGGACTTCCTTCTCTAACTTTCGATGTCTAAATTCCTTATAGAGAGGATCTTGTGACACGTGTCCTCCCAATCAGATGACTCAGTTTTCCTCGGGACTTCCTGTATCGTGATTTCCACACTCCTGTGCCATTTCCAAAGGAATTTTCGATCCTTACACACATTTTTCCAGATTCGACGGTCATGAGGGCTCGCCTTCCCCCCCGAAAGATCCTAAGGTTCTAACACCATGGGTGTAGAGACCTGCCTCCTCGTGGCCATAGACCACACCAGCCTGTGGTTTCATAGTACCGCTATACTTCCTGAGCTCGTAAGCACGGTCAAGAAACTACTTGACACTCCGAAACAAACCAAGGTCCAAAATTGGTCCTCCAGATCCAATTTCCCTTCACATTATCGATCCAAAGACTGCTCCACTGGCCCTTCTAGTCTCAGTGTCGAAACCTTGGCTCTGATACCAATTTGTAGTGTACCTTTTGCTAGACCAAGACTAATAACGCACAATATAACAATCAGTATACACTTACGTTTGATTTACATATCACATACAGTCCAATATATATATATATATACACACCACATGCATTTAAACAATTAAACACACTCAACACAGAGTATTCATATGAATAATTTCCATAATTACAATCACTTTCACTTCATACTAATTCATATACACAGCGAAAAACATGATAAATATATACAACATAGTCAAGCCAAAATGTGATAAGAACATAGTTAAACACTTATCTTGTAACAATGGTGAAATCCACCAACCAAGTGCAGGCCTTCCACGAACCTCCCAGCCTTAAACCACACTGCTCATCAGCTCAACAGTGGGTCACCCCCGAGCTGGGACTGAGCTCCACCCCCAGGGAAAGGAATCCTAGACTAGGCTGAGGTTAGAGGAAAACAACACTTAGAATATGGAAGGATTCTTTCCAGGATGCCATATTACACCCACTACTCCCAGACCCTCATTCCCCACATGCCTGTTCCGCCCGGGAGTATACACCTTCACAAGCACAGTCCATCAGTGCTAACCTCCCTCTTTGGGCCTCGGCAACAAGCCGGATCAGGAAGTCTCAGGGACTGAAGCTGGTGCTGAACACTCTCTGGAAGAAACCTCTCCCAACAACATCCACCTCCCTTACCTAGAGAGAGGTCACACATGGGCTCAATTACTACCTGCACTGGACAACAATTCACGCGCAATCCATCTCTTCCTGACCACAAGTCAACTGGAAATACAGACTCATGCCTCTCAAAACCAGCTCCGCAATGGCAACTAGGTCTCACAGTGTTGATATTCAGAATTGTCTGAGGAGCAATTTCCGCAGGGAATTACACAGACTCCCCCCTTCCAGCCGAATGGATATTTCCCTTCCCCCCCTACCCAGGATAGACTCATGCTCTGGTGTTGGGAATGCATGACAAACAATCCACGCAAGGGGTCACGCAGGTTCAGACGGTTCAGACCGGGGATGTACCGGCTATCCGGACAAACACAGATACACGCCTCTTCGGTTCAGAGGAGGTACGAGGGTTTTTCTGTAAGAGTCAGACCCCCTTCCCTTCTGGTAGTCCCTGAGTTCTATGGAGGAGGAACCCCCAACACGGCTCATCTCGCCCTTTTATTGCATGGCCAGGGTTGACACTTGTCACCCATGCGACTGCACGTGTTCCTGCAACATGCGTGCCTCCCACCATTTGGAAATCACATGTCCTTCCAAAAAGGACTTAGGTTACAACATATAATGCACTTCTCTTTTGGAATAATATTAAAATATTATTCCCAAGGCTTAAGC
>JZKD02S1808909.1:346771-362515 GCA_000966675.3 Picea glauca
CGGTTCAGACTGGGGATGTACCGGATTTCCTAGACAAAACACAGATACATGCCTTTCAGTTCATAGGATGTATGAGGGTTTTTCTGCAAGAGTCAGACCCCTTCCCTTTTGGCAGTATTTGAGTCCCATGGAGGAGGAAACCCCCAACACGGCTCATCTTGGCCTTTTATTGCATGGTCAGGGTTGACACTTGTCACCCATGCGACTACACACGTTCCTGAAACGTGCGTGCCTCCCGCCATCTAGAAATCACATGTCCTTCCAAAAAGGACTTAGGTTAAAACATATAATACAATTCTCTTTTGGAATAATATTAAAATATTATTTCCAAGGCTTAAGCCCCCTAGGCTCAACACTTAGCCCCTTTTCCCCACCTTCGGCCCCCTAACTCCTTTCCCATTCTGTGGATCCTGACCCCCTTCACTCATTCATCGTGGTTGTTCTGCACATGGTGGTGTTTGTATTTTATTAATCATTCTGCATACATACAAGTACATCAGCAGGCTCCTGGCCTTCAACACTTAGGCTCCCTGGCCTAACAAACCCATAAGCCTACCAGTTATACAAAACTTGGCTCACCAGCCTATAAAACATAATTACAATTCCTTTCAAAACATGGTTTACAATGGGGCTCGGCGTTGGGGACACTACAATGGTACTATTGGCCCACGCTATTCAAAGATGCCCATATATTATGTCACAAATGCGTAATGTTCCAAAAGGCTTCTGGACGAGTACAGAAGGCGACATTCCCTCTGCAACCTGTCTTGGTGGATCTCCCTTTTCAGAAATGGGGTATTGACATTATTGGCCCAATTAATCCCACCTCCTCGTAGCAGCATAAATACATCATTACAACAACAAACTATTTTACCAGATGGTTCGAGGCTGCACCGTTAAAAATGGTAAACACTAGTCAGGTAATATCTTTCCTTAATTAAAACATCATTACTCGATTAAGTATTCCTGAATGTTTGGTTTTCGATAATGCTTCCTACTTTTCATCCCTCGATATGAGTGCCTTTGCCTTAGAAAAAGGGATAAAATTGAAATATTCCACTATCTATTACCCCCAAGAAAATGGTTAGCAGAATCGACAAAAAAAAACCTGATCAAAATCATCAAGAGGATAGTTTCTGAAAACCACAAAAATTGGCACAATGCATTTTTCAATGCAATTTTGGCTGATAGGGTGACTCCAAAAATCGCTGTTGGCAATTCCCCCTTCTTTCTTATTTATGGAAGGGAAGCAATTCTCCCTCTGCATGTTCTGCTTCCCTCTTTGTAACTATCGCAGAGAGTTTAGGAAGAGAATTGTCCCCCCCTTGAAAGTCGGATTAATGCTTTGCTAAAGTTAGAAGAGGTAAGAGCCCAAGCGAAAGAAAAAGTGGATCAACATCAGTGTATTGTTAAAATCTGGTTCAATTCAAGTTCTGCCTCAGACAGGAATTTTGAAGTGGGTGATCTTGTCCTCAAGTGGGATAAACCTCATGAGGGGAAAGGGGAACATACCAAGTTCTAGAATCTGTGGTTGGGACCTTTCTTAATCGATGAAAAACTAGGTCCCAGTTCTTTCCGCCTGTAGAATTTAGAGGAACATCCAGACACCTTCCCAGTGAATGACCAAGCTCTCAAAAGGTATTTTTCCTGACAGATCCCAGATACACCTTTTGTACATATTTTTTTGTTTTGTTTTGTTTTGTCTTTCCGCTTTTTCTTTTTTGTTTTGTTGGCTTTCCATGTAAAACATGCCTGTATTACAATTTAGTTCAAAGAAGGAAAACGTAATGCTTCATCTTAAAACAACTGTCAAGGACTGTCAGAGCGTCAACTGCTATGATTTCCTAAAAACACAGACTAGTCAAATGAGGTTTTTTGTTCAGAATTGATTTCTGGTTTCAATTTGCATTTGTGAGCAGGCATGACTATTATTAAAATCTCTTTACGCTACCCCTACTTTTAAGAAAGTGACTCAAGAATGATTTCTTGTCCTCGAAAATTAGTTTAATCAATAAACTATTTTTCAGATCATGATGAAGGTTAGCAAGGAAAAAATTAAAAGACTGGAAAATAATAGGTCTTGTAAAAACTGGAATTTTCAGCGTCACCCCACTCTTCTGAATGTTTTTAAAATGATATTAGACCGTGAATAATTTCTCAAGAGTCGTGGGAAGTGTTTGTAAACCCACCGGGATACTGAACAGGTCTGCTAGCAGTGGGTAAATGCATGCATGAGGCCAAGATAACTTCGTCAGGGTACTGAACAGGCTTGCTGGCAGCGAAGCGATGTCGGGTTAGGGAAAATTCTCAGGTATAAATTTTTATATTGATCGTAAGCATCCTTCATTCTGGATTGAAATTTCTTGGACATGATAGAGGCATCAGAGTGGGTTAATTGACATCCCTGCCGAGGCTATGGACGCCTGCTAACAGCAATGGCCCTGTCAGTAGTATTGGAGCCATTAACTTAAACATTGTGGCCCTCATTTGTAAAATCTGTCACCAGATTTCATTTTTAACAAAAGATGTCTGAAACTGGACCACGTAATGATTGTCAAGATGCTTAATGTCTTTCATCTATTCGTTGATTTGAAATCATTCTAATAATTCTAACCTAAACTCGTCGGTGATACATAGATAACTGCTTCTCCAATAAGTCACCATTGTTGGTAGCCCTACATGTTTTCACTTTTTAAAAGCGACAAATGATAATTTATGTAGCTTCCTACACATGGTCACGGGGTTATTTCTTTTCGAAAGTATCTTTGAACTGTAAATATGATGTTTCGATTATTCCTAGTTTTTTCTTCCTCTTCGTTTTCGTGCTTCGTTCATGACTGAAAGCATGAACGAAACACTAAAACTTATAATTGCATCGCCATTTTTTTTAAGGTTTATGAAAGCTAGATGTCTTTACATTTTTTTTTTTAATGAAGGCGATTTTGCTATGAAGCTCATCTTGTTGATTTCTCTAAAGTGGCTCATCAATTGTAAAGTGGCCTTTGATTTTTGTTTGTGTAAAACCCCAAGACTCCTTTAAACTTAAACTAGGTTATATATCGTTGAGGCTCTTGGTAAGACCTATTCCTATCAATACACTTTGGTTCATGAAATTTCTCCTTACCTAAACCTTAGAAATCAACTCCACTTTGTTTCACGATGATAAAATTTGAATGAACCTTGTTGTATCTTGTACCCTATGGGAGGTGGCAGCCTGACAATGATAAGCCCATCATTTCAGGTTAAGTATGAGGTTTTGTATGCACTCTTGGCACTCATTTCGTAAAACACCTTTTGTGTTATAGAACCCCTTTTCATGCGCGCTAGGGTATTGATGAGTCTCATGTCTGATATTTCGCTCTGGTCTTCTCTGTCCTAGAAACCTTCCATACTCACTATGTTTTTCTATTTGCCTTCCGAACGCTCATGGACCTGGTCATAAGGATTGAACCCAATGGCTCACAAAACTTGCTCCTATGTGTTGATTCAAGGGAGGACCTTAAGGGTCAAGGCTGGCTCAAATTTCTTGAGAAATTTCAAGGTTTTAACTTGCAAACCGCTTAGGAATTTTCCCTTTATTTTGATGGCTACTGAGCCAAGGTAGGAGACATTCAGGTCGAGGTCACAGAGGAATTTTTAGGCCAAGTGACAGGTCTTCCACTTAGCGGACATAAGTTGTTTAAAAACACCAAGGTCGAGGAGGTACCGTGGAGCCTGTTCTTCACCTCTAGGAAAATAAACTACTGTGATAAAGGTATGCCTATATCCTTGTTGAAAACTCGGTGGCATGGTTTGATAGAAATCCCGAGACAATTCGTGACATGTGAGGGTCACTTTGGTCTTGTTTTCCTGTATCACATACGTTTGTTGATGAATTTCATTGGGTTTCAGTTAAATATGCCCTATTATTTATTGAGAAGCCTGTATAAGATGGTGAAAAGGTATAAGAGACAACGTTTAAATTCCAGTCTGTTTCATCACAGTTTGATAAAGATACTATTAGTTCATCAACTAAAGTTGCAAAATGATAATTGGGACGCCTTCCTATTTCAAAATGATTTCGTTACACCCAGTCCTGTAGAGGTTGATAAGCTCATGATGGAAGAAATCACAATCCCTTCCACTGACAGAGCAGTTCTGTCACCCAAAGAATCCTGTGATAGGCTCATCCTTGACAAGCTTATGCCCGAGCAAATAGATACTGAACTGACGACTTTTGAATTGCATAAATATGAACAGAACACCTACCCTGACACTTCTGCTAAAAACACAAGCAGACCTTCGTGCAAACTGTCTAAGGGTGACACGGATATAGGGTTTAAAAATAAAAGGGCAGGAAGGATAATTTCTAGGAGCCTATGAAATAAATCACACTCTCATATGATCTCGATCGAAACGATCGAGGTCAATGCGAGCTTTGACTTCAAGATCGAGAGGTTCTTGGCAGAAGAATACCCTAACTACCTCAAACCAGATCTCATTCAAGTGTATAATTTCGTAGATAATTTGCCTCCCTGCCTGAAGCACAACCAAGTCTTCCCAGGTATCAAGTTCGATAAAAAACCCACAGGCAACAATGGAGATTTTCTGACACTCGGACGTGGACATCCTCAAGTAGCTATCACAAATCCACAGTGTGATGTTTGTCTGTTTTGGATCGAGGAGTATTATACATACATACCTATTCTTCAATTGCAATTCAAAACCCTCACTACTCAGATTGATTCATTAAAGGATGAAAATCATAGACTAAAGTCCACTGTCTAAAGGCAAGGCAAGTGATTGAAAAGGACTAGGAACATAATAGTAAAGAATGCTGAGAGTGTTACAACAATTGTTAATTCTGAGATCCTGTGAACCAAATTTAGCATGCAGTTAAGAGGTAAAGATTTGATTGATTGCTTTAGTTGTAGTTTATTTATTTTCTTTAATTACATATATTTAATTAGATTTCTATTGTTAAAATAAAACTAGCTACAAAATCAGTTGATTCTGTAGCCAGTTTATCTTTATTCGAATTTGTGAAAACCATTGGTCATAATAATATCTAAAATCCTTTATTTTCATTTTTTTTTCTTTCAGGATATCACGTAATTGATGGTGATCTCATGATGTGAACTATTTCCGAGCTCATTTGGCATATCTTTTGTAAACAAAAATAAGTTTTTTTTAGTTTTGAGAGATACGATGTGATATGGAGTGGCTATATTGCCCCTTATTTTGTAATTAACAAATCATTTTTGAGATTTAATCTTATCCCACAAGATAAGATGTTTAGCTTCTCTAAACTCTTTAAATACTTGTGATTTTTGTAACGATGGCATCCTTGCCTAGGGTAGAATATGGAGTTTTTGATCAACAGACTTTAATGGAACATCAATACACATTTTGGCTTTAGCTTCTTGTGGGTGGTGTCTTCATTAAGTTTCTGTTCATCTTGATATTATAATAAATTGTGATATCTTTAGTCTGCATCATTTATTATGTTATTGAGATAATTCCTTTATGAATGTTGTCCATAAAAAATGCTTCAGATATAAATTTTGTGATCATCTATTTAATTTCCATTGATAGATTAAATGCAAGGATGTTTTCTAACAGACTTTTCTTAATGCAACTTCTTGTAATTATAAGATCACAGTAACTATTGGTATCATTCTATCTGCTATTTAAATTTAATTGCCAACATAATTGTTCTGCATTTATCCAGAAGAGACTTAAGGTTCAGTGCAAGTTTTCCTCCTGGACAAGGTGGTTAGATGTTTTCTGATCGTACAGATATTTTGATGCATATCATTAGATCATTATCAGGTTAGTTTAATTTCATTTTTCTGTTATTTGTTTTATCATTGAAATTCGAACGAAAAGTTTGGCTTTTGACTGGCTTTATGTTTCTATTTCATAACAATTTTCTTACATTAGTTTAAGACTTATAAAGGAAAAATCAAAAATATTTTTATGTGCTTTCTTTATCTTCTTTTACCAGGCAGTCATTTTACATTGATTTTAGTGAGTTTAGATTAAAACTTGTAGCCTATAAATAATGTATATAAATGAGAGTTATCTATCTTTTGCTTAAATACATTTTTTACAGTCACATTAGAACATATGTACATACATTTATATAGTATTTAGTAATTATTTATTATTTCTTTTCTTTTATTCATCTCTATTAGGATTCCTAGATTGGCCAACGGAGCCATTAAACCCGTCAGAGCAAGTTATACCAAATGACTTGGGTTACTTAGACAACCCCAGATCAGACTCGCTCTTCCGATTGACGGATGGTCATTTTCGCCCGTCAACAAATTGTAGCCAATCATTTGCTTGGATATTTAACCATTTTTGGGTGCTATGATTTAGGGTTTTGGATAATTTAAATCTTATAAATAAGGCATATTGTAATTGTAATAAGTTGATGTTCACATTAATGATTCTGGTCATGTAGATGCAAGCCAAATTGGCTGCAGGGTTGTTCTTTTGTAAAGAAAGAAAGCATTATGGAGGTTGTGTCTTAGGTGTAGACAAAGGTTAGTCATGTAACTCTTTATTATATGAATGAATAATATAACAAGAGAGAAATATGCTCACAGGAATGCTGGTTTTCCCAGTTAAGGGTTTCTAGGGTAAAGTCTCTATGTACTGTGTGTGTTTGTCATTTATTTCTTACTTAAATTTATCTTCCCTTTCATAGTTGGTTTAGTGTGAGGATTAATTTCCCTACAAGAAGTATCAATTCTCGTATTTGTTGCTCTATACAAATCATATCAGAGTAAGGTTAAGAAGATATTGGATCTGAGCTAAACATAGGTCAGTAAGATTTGTAAGTCAACGATCTTTAAAGTTGTGCTTGAAATAATGGCAAGCATTTCAAGGATGAAGATAAAAAAATTCAATGGCCATAATTTTTATCTTTAGAAGATTAAGACGGAAGATCTCCTTGTATATTGATAACAATGGGAAGATGTGATCCCTAGAACCATTTTTATGGGTATGTCGAGAGAATAATGGGACAAAATTGAGAAAAGAGCAAGGAGTATGATTCGACTTTGTCTTGCAGATTCAGTATTGCTAAATATCTCAAGTGAAGACTATGCAAAGAAAACATGGGACAAGTTGAGAAGCTTGTATCGGTCGAAATCCCTAGTAAACAAGTTGTTCCTTCAGAAGAAACTGTATCTTCTTAGTATGAGTGATGGGAACTTGGTGACAAAGCACCTAATTGCATTCAATACTGTAATAAGTTAGTTATTATCTGTGGATATTAAAAACACCGAGGAGGATAAATGTATTATCCTATTATGTTCTTTGCTAGACTCCTGAGATAGCTTAGTCATGGATATAAGGAGTAATTCAACCACATTAATGCTTGAATACATGGTTGCATCTATGATGTCAAAATAAATTAGATGGAAGAACATGGAAGGATTGAACAAATATGCCTTGATGGTGATTGGTCGAGTGGTCGACATAGATAAAGGAAAATTCTATGATAGAAAGTCTAAGTCAAAGGGTAGATCTAAATCCCTAGTTCAATTGATGAGAAGATGATGGAAATGTGGTAAAGTTGGGCACTACAAGAGAGACTGCAAGTCGAAAGAGACTAATATCAATCCATGATTAGATGAGAAGTAGTCGAATGAGAGAAGTACTACTCTAGATAAAGGAGGCGATGTGTATATGGAATCGGCCAATACATAGTCATATGATGATGTTTAGTTGATTGACTCAAGTCCCCACAAAGAATGGTTCTGTGAATATGAGAGATATGAAGGGGGAGATGTATTCTTGGGGGATGAATCGACAACCAAAATTTTTGGATGAGGAATATTCTGACTAAAACTGCAATATGGGAGCAACATGACCCTTCTAGGTGTGCTACATATTTCAGGTTTGGAAAGAAATATGATATCCGTCATAAAAATGAGTGATGTAGGCGTGCACACTTTATTTCAGAAGGATACATACAAAATGATCAGGGGAGCGATGGTCTTAATGAAAGGAGTGCAGATAGTAACCCTATACAAGTTTTTAGGGAGTGTGTCGACTCGACTATATGCAACACTATTTCTAAAGTCAAATCGACCCGACTCGGTCTACACATATCAAATTGAATTTTATTCGTTAAGTTGAACCGACCATGTTATGGCACTAGAGGATGGGTCATATTGGTGAAAAAGGACTTCGAGCTATGCACAACAAAGGTATGGTCAAATTGTTTTCTAATTATAATTTGGAAGTCGATTTTTGTGAATAATGCATATATTGAAAACAAAATCAGTTTAGATTCCCATATGGAGTTACAAGGGAAAAAGTGATTTTGGAATTGATACATAGTGACGTGTTTGGGCCTGTACCCGTCCCTTTACTAGGAGGATATATGTATTATGTTTCCTTCATATATGATTTTTCTAGGAAGACATGGTTATAATTCATGAGGAATAAATCATAGGTTTTTGAGAAATTCAAAGAGTTTAAATATCTTGTGGAAAACTAGATAGATAAGAATATCAAAGTGTTGAGAACCGACGATGGAGGTGAATTCTGTGGAAAAGAGTTTGGGCAATTATGCAAGAAGTGTGGAATAACATGCTAAAATACCACACCATATATCCCACAACAAAATGGAGTTACTAAAATAATGAACATAACGTTGATGGATAAGGAAAGGAGCATGCTCAATGGTGTTGGGCTCACACAAGAATTTTGGGAAAAGGTAGTCAACATTGAAAAATATTTGGTAAATAGGTCTCCTTTCTTGGATTACTGGGAGGGAGGTGAATCAGTAATAGAGAAATTTAATATTTTTTCACCATAATATGCAAGTGTTATATCAATGTAGCATTATCATCCAATAGTTGCAGAGTAAATAAACAATGAACAAATGATAAATCAAACACATACACAGTATACCCATGTTTAACGTGGAAAGCCAAAGTGGGAGAAAAGCACATAATGCTTTATATTATATGTCTTTAAGAATTACATTCATTGGAAGAACCAAATTCCTTTGTTTTCCAGCTGCAACTGGAAGGAGGCTCCAAACCCTAGTTTCTCAGGCTACAACTTCAGGGAAGCTCCAAATCCCCAATTCTCTGGCTACAACTAGAAGGAGGCTACAACACCCTAAGTTCTTCGGTTACACCTGGAAGGTGGCTACAACCACCTATCCTTGCCCCGTCCAACCGCCTTGAAATATAAATGCCAAATGTAGACAACCTGTCAATGTCTCTGAATCAACCACTGCCACTGTCAACCTGTCACTGTCACTAAATCAACCACTGACACTATCAACCTATCACTATCAATCTATACCAATAACCTATAAAAACCTGTACCAATCAACTTGCACCAAACAACCTGTACCAATAACATGAACCAACATGTACCATGCATCGACAATGCATCAACTGCTCATCAACTATGACTCATCAAGATGTACCGACATCATCAACTATACACCTCATGTATGTGTCGACTCATCCACTACTTGTCTCAACCATGTACCCAACATGTACCTCAACCATATACCAAAGACATACACCAATATAACCATAAAAAAATCATCACTCTATCCATAAACCAAATACCATAAACCCTTACATCAAACCATGTGCCACAACCTCACTATTATGTAGCCTCAAGCTAAACAAACAACTTCAGAAACACATCACAACCAAATGACCAATACCCATATTCCAAATACCAACAACAAAATGCCAACTATATCCCTCAACAAATATGATATATGCAACAATACTGAACATCCAATACCATCTAAAGATATAAACCCTAGATCATAAAACATACCTCAAACAAGATGTGCCATATCTCTCATAAATAGACCCCAACCATGTTGCTACCGTGATTTTGTGTCACGATTTTTCTGCTGTGATTTTTTTGCCGCACTTTTTCTGCCGCGATTTTTCTGTCACACTTTTCCTACCACGATTTTTCTATCGCACTTTTTCTGCTGCAATTTTCCTACCTCACTTTTTCTACTGCACTTTTCTCGCCGCACTTTTTTTGCGCACTTTTCCTACCGCACTTTTCCTGCCACACTTTTCTCTATCAATAATACCTTCCCAAATAACCTTTCACAAAATATATATTCAATGATATTCAATAGGTTCAAGTGTGATTAAATGAGAGAGCCTTGCCTCTTATTTATACTTTCATGTAGCATCCCACTTTCTTTATTTTAGGGAGTTCTCCATTAACTTTATTATTTAAATATTTTCTTTTGCAAACACTTTGACTACTTTGACCTTTTGGGGCTTCTAGATGACTCATGAGGGTTATCCAACTTCACATGGACATAAATCTCTAACCGCAAGGTGTTATGTGACGTTACACATACCACTAGAAATGGTATGACATGTAATATCCATCTAGAATAGTCTTACCTGCAAATATATCAAAACTCATACCATTATCCATCAAACAAACTTGGGTTTATTACCCAAACCTTTGTGCTACCAGAATTCACTACTGAACTTTCTTCAAGGGTTGACATCAATGAAAACCAACCCAATTAATCAACAATATTCCCCTTTGGAATTGATGGCAACACTCTGATGTAATATTGAAGTCATATCACTCATGCTCCCCCTGGAACCATGCCTATGTGTTATGAATTTGATAAATATCCCCCCCTTTGTCATCAATGAAAAAGGTATCTTTCCATCTGGGGCTTCTCCCCTAACTAAAACTGTCCTTGGGGATACTCCCCTTGATTGAAATATTTCTGAAACTGATCTCCCGACCTGAACTGTCCTATTTATGGTGCTTCCTCGTGTAAATATAAGAAATATAATATAAGCATTCAAAATCATTCATTTTGGAGTAGAAATTACTTCGAGTCTCTGGCGAATATACTCAAAGGCTTCCCGTGGAAGTGGTTTTGTAAAGATGTCTGCCACTTGTTCTTTTGTGCCCACATATTCAACTATGATGTTCTTCTCTGCAACTTGTTCCCGTAGAAAGTGATACTTTATTGGAATGCGATTCATCTTGGAGTGCATCACCGATTTCTTTGAGATATTGATGGCACTTGTATTATCATAATAGATTGGAATGGGATCATGATAGTCAACCTGTATATATGTCAAAGTTTGTTTTATCCATAGAACCTATCTAGAACATGCTGCTGCTGCAATATACACTACCTCGACTGTAGATAAGAATACCGATGGTTGTTTCTTGCTTAACCATGATACTAAACAATCAACCAAGTAGAACGTTGCTCCACTAGTGCTTCATTAGTCATCAATGCAACCTTCCCAATCTGCATCTGTGTAGGAAATAAGTGATAGATCCTTTCTTTTTGGATACCATAATCCAAACTCTTCTATTCCTTTGAGATATCTAAAAATCCTCTTCACTGCTAATACATGTGATTCCTTTGGTGCTGCTTGAAATCGTGCCACCTGTCCAACTGCCTGCATTACATATGGTCTGGATGTTGTCACATATAGTAAGCTACCAATCATTGACCTGTATTTCCTCTGGTCTATAGACTTTGAATCATCATCTTTTCTCAACTTGCAACTGGTTTGCATAGGAGTGGTAACTAGTTTGCAATCTTCCATTCTGAACCTCTTTATCATTTCTCTGATATACTTAGTTTGAGAAATAAAAATTCCTTGGTTTCTTTGACATATCTGAAGACCTAGAAAGAAGGATAGTTCTCCAAGTAATGAAATTTCAAATTCATTCTGCATATCCTTTGCAAATTTCTGACTTGATGTAGAGGTTACTATTTTCACTTCCTTTTATGAACCCTTCCTGCTGTAGATATTTATCCAGTCTAGAGTACCATGCTCTATGAGCCTTCTTCAATTTACACACATAATCTATGTTCTCTGACAACTGAAATACTTCTAGTTGTTCAATGTAGACTTCTTCTTCAAGTTCCCCATCCAGAAAAGCTGGTTTCACGTCCATCTGATACACTTTAATATTCTTGGAGAATGCATAAGCTAGGAGAAATAAGATTGCTTCCATTATGGAAACTAGATAGAATGTCTCTTCAAATTCGATTCCTTCAACCTATGCATATCCTTTACATACCAATCTAGCTTTGTTCCTTGTAACCTGTCCATCTTCATTTAATTTATTTCTGAATACCTACTTTGTGCCAATCACATTCTTATTCTTTGGTCTTGGAACCAATTCCCAAGTGTCATTCTTCTCTATTTGATCCAATTCTTCATCCATGGCCTTATTCCAAAATTCATCCTTATTGGCCTCTTCAAAACATTTTGGTTCAATCGTAGATGAGAGTTCTAGGTGCGTTTGTTCTGGTGAACGGATTCTTCTTCTAATCTCAAATCCTGCATCTTTGTTTTCAATAATGTGATCTGAAGGATGATTCTTCTGTACTCATTTGCTAGGTGTCTTTGGAGGCACTTGCTGAATTTTCTCTTCTACTTCTGTCTGATACTCTTCATCTTCCCCTTCTACTTCTTCTTCATCTTCTGCTTCTTCTCCATAAATTTGTTCCATTGATTCATTTTCTTCTTCCTTTAATTCACGTCCACCTGTTTCATCAATTTTTACATTGATGCTTTCCACAACTTTGTTCAACCTCAAATTGTAACACTTGTATGCTTTCCTTGTACTTGAGTAACCAACAAGTACTCATTTTTCCACACGAGAGTGAAACTTTCCCATTCTTCCATCTTCTCTTTTGATGTACCATTTTCTTCCAAATACTCTGAAGTGCTTCACATTTGCTGGTCTTCATTTCCATAGCTCGCAGGAAGTTTTTTCAATGTTGTTTCTGAGCATTAATCTGTTTTGAATGGGAACTGTTGTATGCATTTCATGTGTCCAAAAGATATATGTCAATTTGGAATCCATTAACATTGTTTGAGCCATTTCTTATGTAATTATCATCCATTATGATAATGTTCCTTTCTCTATGAATCACTCTCTAAACCAATCTATGAATACATGCTCTCGTCCATACTATCCAAGACTCTACTTGCACAATTGTCCATAATGCTGACCCATTTATCACTATACTATCATGAAGTATTGATTAATCCATCAAATTGTACTTCTGCTAACTAACTGCTCTGGATCTGTCTTCTCAAACTCTGCAAGCTTCTCGAAGGATGGTTCTTTGGTCTATCACAAATATCACATAGACTCCCCCTGTCTAATATTCATATTACATGGGAGTCTCTAAGCTGGATGGCTCAGAAAAATTCCTGCTCTGATGTGTATTCATCATCATCTTCATTGGTAGATTCATCATCTCCCTGAGCTCTAACTTCTTTCTTTCTATTTGTGGATTCATCTTTCACTACAATGCCTGGAAGTATAATCTCTTGAACCTGTTCCTTATTTAACCGTTTTTCTTCTCTTTCAGTTATTTTCCAAACCTTTCTGTATCTGACATCTTTCTTTTTCTTTGTAGAATTTTCTTCATCTCGTTTTATTTCCAATCTTGCGATCTCTAGGACCTTTTCTTTGTTCACTCATTCTTCATGTTTTCTTATCCATACTTTCTTATATATGATATTAGTGTTCTCTTTCATGGAAATATCGATCATGCTTCTACAATCACTAGCTATGTGTCCATAGTTATGAAATTTGTAACATTCAATGTTACGTGGGGCCACATATGCACTTCTTGCTTGAACATTTCTATTATAATCCCTGTAATCTGCAACCTTGTGTCCAAAATTAGTACAATAAAAAGAATGACCATAAAATAAATTTGCATACCTGGGAGTAAATGATCTTCTTTGTGGTGTAGTCCTTCTGAATTTCTTCCTTGACTGATCATGATCATGATTGAAGCTTCTTTGTGGCTCGAACATAACTGTATCTTCAATATTTTTCTTAGATTCTGGTTGACCATGATTCCTTCCTTTGAGTACTTTTGCATAACTCTTTCTATTTTCTTCATTCTTCTTTTCCAACAACCTTGAGTGCTTCTCTTCATTCTCTATAAATGTTGTGGATGTTTCTGTCTCTTCAACGTTCTTGTTGAGCTTGATGATTTTACTTCTCAATGTGACAAATTCTTCTTCATGCTTATCAATCTCTTCTTCTTTCTTCATTATCTGAGACTTCATGAATTCTTCTGTTCTTTTCGCTTCTTCAAGCTGAATTTTTAATGTGATTATTTCTTCTTTAAGTCCTTTCTCTTCTTGAAACTCTGCCTCAAGCTGGTTTAGATCGTTAGTTCTTTCCTTAAGATGATATGTCAATATCTTCTCTCTCATTTCTGCTTCTTCCTTCTGTGCTTCTATGTTGGCTTCCAAATATTGCTTTTGATATTCACGATTTTCTTCGATCTTTCTGGCTTCTTCTAGTTGAGTCTTAAGTTCTCGATGACCTGTTGGGCTTCTTAAAAAATGTGAACACTTTCCTTTTGTTTCATAAATTCTTTCTTGAGTGACTTGTTTTCTTCTCTTAGTTCATCTAAAGCACTAATCAATTCTCTGGTGATTATGTACTCTTCATCTTCTGAATCTGTTTGACATGGTGAACATAATTCTTCTTGATTTGTATCTGCATCTTCTTTGGCATTTTTTGAATCTGCGATGGGTGAAGAATACATGTCATGTAACTTATCCCAAAGTTCTTTGGCTGATGAAAATTTACCAACCTTTTCTCTTACCAGATTAGGTAATCCTTCCTAGATGAAATCCATTGCTATTTTGTTATTATTCTTCAATTCCTTCTTGGCTGCAATCTTTTCCCTTTTTGAACTATCATATTCTGCAACAACTGATAGCCAAATATAATGTCCTTGTTCTTGTAAAAATACTTCCGTCCTTTTTCTCCACATCTCATACTTAAAACTATTCTGACCATTAAACATTGGTACTCCATTCTAAGAATAATCTATGATCTCCTTCTAGTGGTTAAATTGTTTCCTGAAGGAACCTACTCTGATACCAATTGTTGGATTATTGAGAGCGGGGGTGAATCAGTAATAGAGCAATTTAATTATTTTTCACCATAAAAAAGAAGTTTTATATCAATGTAGCATTATCATCCAATAGTTGCAGAGTAAATAAACAATGAAAAAATGAGCAATCACACACATATACAGTACACTAGTGTTTTATGTGGAAACCCAAAGAGAGAGAAAACCACATAATGTTTTTTCTTATATGTCTTTATGAATTACATTCATTGGAAGCACCAACTTCCTTTGTTTTCCAGTTGCAACTGGAAGGAGGCTCCAAACCCCTAGTTTCTTAGGCTACAACCCGAGGGAAGCTCCAACTCCCCAATTCTCTGGCTACAACTAGAAGGATGCCACAACACCCTAAGTTCTATAGATACAAATGGAAGGTGGTTACAACCACCTATCCTTTCCCTGTCCAACCGCCTTGAAATATAAATGCCAAATGTAGACAAACTATCACTGTCACTGAATCAACCACTGCCACTGTCAAACTGTCATTGTCACTGAATCAACCACTGCCACTGTCAACTTGTCACTGTCAACTTGTACCAATAACTTGTAACAACATGTACCAATAACTTGTAACAACATGTACCAATCAACCTACACCAAACAACCTGTACCAATAACCTGAACCAACATGTACCATGCATCAACCATGCATCAACTACACATCAACTATGACTCATCAATATGTACCAACATCATCAACTATACACCTCATGTATGTTCCAACTCATCAACTACTTGTCTCAACCATGTACCCAACATGTACCTCAACCATATACCAAAGACATACACCAATATAA
>JZKD02S1808909.1:362564-382891 GCA_000966675.3 Picea glauca
CATAAACCCTTACATCAAACCATGTGCCACAACCTCACTGTTATGTAGCCTCAAGCTAAACCAACAACTTCAACAACACATCACAACCAAAAGACCAATACCCATATGCCAAATACTAACAACAAAATACCAAATGTATCCCTCAACAAATATGATATATGCAACAATACTGAACATGCAATACCATCTCAAGAGATAAACCCTAGCTCACAAACAATACCTCAAACCATATGTGCCATATCTTTCATAAATAGACCCCATCCATGTTGCTGCCACGATTTTTCTGCCGCACTTTTTCTGCTGTGATTTTTCTGTCGCACTTTTTCTGTCATGATTTTTCTGCCACGATTTTTCTGTCGCACTTTTTTTGCCACAGTTTTCCTACCGCACTTTTTTTTTCCACAATTTTCCTGTCGCACTTTTCCTGCCACACTTTTCTTGTTGCACTTTTCCTGCTGCACTTTTCTCTATCAATAATACCTTCCCAAATAACCTTTCAAAAAATAGATATTCAAGGATATGCAATAGGTTCAAGTGTGATTAAATGAGAGAGCCTTGCGTCTTATTTATACTTTCATGTAACATCCCACTTTCCTTATTTTAGGGAGTTCTCCATTAAATTTATTATTTAAGTAATTTATTTTGCAAACACTTTGACTACTTTGACCTTTTGGGGCTTCTAGATGACTCATGAGGGTTCTCCAACTTCACATGTCCATAAATATCTAACCGCGAGGAGTTATGTGACATTACACATACCATTGGAAATGGCATGAAATGCATTATCCATCTAGAATAGTCTTACTTGCAAATATATCAAAACTCATACCATTATCCATCAAACAAACTTGGGTCCATTACCCAAACCTTTGTGCTACTAGAATTCGCTACCAGACTTTCTTCAAGGGTTGACATCAATGAAAACCAACCCAATTAATCAACATCCTTTGTCAGCACTAGTTGACATGAATCCACATGAGGTATGATTTGGTAATAAGCCTTCACTTCCACATATTAGAGTCTTTGGCTACAATGCATTTGTTCATGTTCCCAAGGAGAAGAGGAACAAGCTGGATAATAAGGCAATCAAATGTATTTTCATCGGCTACAAGGATAGAATGAAAGGATACGAGCTATGGGATCTGCTGTTGAGGAAACAAGTGTATAGTTGAGATGTGGACATCAAGGAATTTGAAGGAAATTTCGATTCTGAAGAGGCTCAAACAAATAAATAACCAGAGAAACTGGTTTTTGAACTAAGGAATGAAGAACATGATTCAAATGATTCAATTGAATCAAATGAAGAGAAGGAACAATGAACTTTGGTTGTAAGGATATCTAAATTAGTAAGGAAATTATTTGAAAGGTATAATCTGCATAATTTCCATTATGCATTTGTGTTATTTGACAAGGATCCCAAGTTGGTCAGGGATGTAGTTGACTCGTTAGAGGGTAAACTATGGAAGGATGCCATGGTTGAAGAAATGGAATCCTTGCACAAAAATGAGACATAGGATTTGATAGAGATACCTAATGGAAGGAAAGCTGTTGGTATTAAGTGGGTGTTCAAGAAAAAATTGAACACAGTAGGTCAAGTTGAGAAGTTCAAAGATTAACTAGTAGAAAAAGGGTATTTCCAAGTCAAGGGAGTTGACTTCAGTGAGATTTTTTCCCATGTTGCAAAATTAACTTCCATTAGAGTACTAATGTCTCTGACTGCAACATTTGATCTTGAGATAGAGAAAATTGATGTGAAGAAAACTTTCCTACATGGGGACATGGAAGAATAAATATACATGAAAAAACCTGGAGGATTCACAATAAAGGGAAAGAAAGAGTTAGAGTTCAAATTGAAGAGATACCTTTATGGTCTCAAGTAATTACCAAGTACGTGGTATGAAAATTTTAATACATACATCCCTAGTTTGGAATTAGTGAGAAGCAAGGATGATCACTGTATATATTCCAAAAAATAAGGTGGTTGTTTCATATATGTAGCTTTGTATGTCGATGAGAAGCTGCTTGTTGGTGCAACAAACTTCATTCTAGGAATAGAGATCAAGAGAGATTAGACAGTTAGAAATATTTGGTTAAATCAGAGAAAGTACATTGAAATAGTCTTGAAGCATTTCAACATGTAGGATTGCAAACTGGTCAAGGTACCAATTCCCATGGGAGAAAGACTAACTACCGAACAATGTCCAAAGAAATAGGAAGGAATAGAGGACATGGAACATGTTACCTATGCTAGTGTTGTTTGGTAGTCTGATGTATGCAATGGTTCACTTGACCAAATATTTCTCATGTAGTGGGAGTATTGAGCAGATAGATGTTGACACTTGGAAAAGAGCACTGGACTGCTATCAAGAGTGTTCAAGTATTTATGCAACACAACCAAATATGCTAGTGTTGGCTCATCCATGCTTGCATGAATATTTCTTAATGCTGGGGGGTTGAAGACCCAAGGTTTTTCTAGAGTTGACCAACAAAAACCACAAGGCATCGACATGTCAATCCTCAACCAAATATTGAATAAGGTCTCACCTGAGGTGCCATGAGGATCACATAGACCATATGGTCTTGTGTCGATAGTGATAAAGGAATAATTGAAAAAAGTCCCATCCAAGATGGAATTTAGAAAATCCATTGAAAACTAATTAATGACTAACAAATTAACACACACACACACACACACACATTCAATTGACACATGAGTAACACATCATATGTCTATAATCACTGCAACTTTATTATCTTCATTCCATCACCACAAACATACATTAAACAACCCATAAATTGAAAAACAACATAGCCTTTCTCGCTTATACATTTTTCCAATGTTACATTACACAACGCCATGCACTTTATTTAGAATTTCAATTGTGATAGACTTATAATTATAACCAAAGACATTACAAAATATAAGCTTAGGGTGAGCTCAATGGAATCAATACTCAAAACTATCACAACAATAACCAATTGACTAATGAGCTAACTCCATTTATGTTGTCGTTGCTCCCTTTTATATGCTTCTCAGCTCCGACGCTTTGTCACTTTCAGTTATACCCCACTCATTCTGCTAACTTCCACTCCCATACACTTTTTTCACCCATATGCATTCCATGTCGCCTCTTTGGAATCACAGAAATCTCAAATACCTTCCTAACTCATCTTCTTTTTGATCCACATTCCCTCGTGCTACTTGTGTATCTGATTTATTCTTGATTTCTAGCATGCATCACAAAACTCAGATTGATGCTCATCAACATAGCTCAAATTGGTGTGCATTAACAAAACTTGATCTGACATGCGTGCCTCCTATCACCCCTCGCTCAATTTTTTGAGCCTGCACAAAAATGGAATAGGAACAAACAATTGTTTTTTGTGTGTGCACAATATTTACCCAAAAATTTGGGTGCCAATAGCCCCCAACCATTATTATTTGGATCGTCCTTGAGCCAAGTAACTCATGGAATGATTGATGCGATAGAGGGAACCATCGTCATAATTTTCTAGATGAACTCCTTGAATTCGAGATCAGGCTCATGGAGGTTGCCCTAGAGTTCCTAGGTGAGATGAACAACCCCATTTGCATCGATTGTTGTGATCCGAGGAGATATCAAATCTATCATTTCCATTTCATTGATCAATGGGTTGACAACAACCTACATGTATTTCAGCTGGGTATAAAATATTAATGCCTTATCAACCACAATAGTGATGAGCTCGGATATGATATGCTACTCATCCCAGGTTGTAGTAATCTCTTTTTTTTTAGATGCAATAGCTACCATCAAAGGCGGGCGCTCGCTTGGAGGTAAAGAGGATAATATAGTCTTCTACTGTGGCACCTCAGCCTTGACTTTTAGAACTTGGTCATCAATTATAGTCAACTCAATATGGTTTCGTAGATGAGTCCATAGGTTGAAGCTGCAATCAACCACACCCAAAAATGAATTCAACCTATGTTGTCCATCTTGGACAACTGCTTTGGCCAACATAATTTTGTGCTGCATGAATTGGCTCTGGGCCCATTTGATGAAGTGGTGGACATAGAGCTGTAATTTGTGAGTTCAAATGTGGTAGTTGGTCCTTCATGACCGAGATATTAACACATGGGGAATTCCATGACCTTGTGTTGAGGTAGTTGGTATCTACACATATAGATGGTCCACCATCCCAAGAAGGTCAGTGAAAGAGATTCTAATCTTAGTATATTAATATTTTGTGGTGGCATGTGCCACAATGTCTATATCATATTGCTGCTGTAAGGCCTAGTGATCATGAATTAATTTGTTTTAGCACTCACGAGTTTGATTATGTGCGAAGATGTTCACGTGATTTGTAACTATAGATGTGCATGAGCATGCCCAAGTGTTTAGTGTCATTCACTTAATTATGAAAGTAGGGAGACACCATAGTCTTTCACTACTAGGGTTGGAATTGGTGCCAACGTGATGCCTATAATGGCTATGTCCACTGGATTTGGCACTGACAGGTTGAATCAAAGAACCCATGCAGGATGACTGGAACTTCTCATTAATGTTGGTGTCCATGGTAAAGTGTCAGATGATGACACTCTTCCCTTGAGTTGGCAATAAAGATGGTCAATATTACGAATAGCCTCCCCCTGTATTATGTTTTGCAGTAAAAAATGTCTTTTGAGTGCATCGATCAAAGTCACTATGAAAAGTGTCATTTGGCATGGAACTTGTTGTATAAGGGGAGTGGTAAGGTGAATGGTTGGACCATTTCGTTTCCTTTTCACATTGGTCGGGGTTGATTTTGTTGACTGCTGTGCGAGGCATGGGTCTCGAGGATTCTTGGATGAGGTATCGTCTTTGGATCCCCCTAGTGGGGATCGTGTGATGTGCTTGCAACCATGTATCCTTGGCCTACTTGCGGTCCTGGTTGTGCTTGTTGCACATTTCTAGAGTCTCCATTTCTTCATCCGTGACTAGTTGTAGATGTTCCGACCACTCGACGAACCCTTGCTGGATTTCTACTCCCATGATTTAGAAAAAGAGTAGTGCCATTACATCTCCCTATTCATCACTAGGATGAATTTACTCGTTATGAAAAGTAAATTAAAACATAAGGTAGCTAGCATACCTGTCCATAATGTTGTGCATGATGCACATTTGCAAAGTAGTTTCCTGGATCAGTTGCTGGTAACATTGTTGAAAGATTTTTTCATGGGAGTCTTGGATGATAAGGTCTCTTATTTCATGTGATTTTAGGAACTAGGGAGTTGCAAACACAGAGCAAGGCCCAATAGCTCGCTCAAAGCCCGAAGGGGGCCTCTAGAGAACCATGGTGAGGAGTAGCAGAATCCAACTATGATGAAAGTCCTTCCCAAGGTTTTGGGAATCCACATAGTCATTAATGAATTGATTCAGTATGTAACGTGCCCATGCCATTTGGACACCTGCGAGACACTGTTCAACTGCAACGACAACCCCAAGTGGGAACTCCTTCTTCGAACGATTGTGTAGGATTTTATAGGTGATCAATTTGGTAGTAAATGGAACTGGTCAAGCAATGATTTCAGAAATGACCACACCATGCATTCCCTGGCATGTAATTTACGTACAATATACCTTATTATGGGCATCATCTTTAGCATTCAACGCTTTCTCAGGATCTTTGCTTTGCATGGGTAATATTGTAACCCTTTGAATTGTGGCTACATCCACCAAATATCCCCCCCCAAACCATAGGTATCCCCCATGGAGATGAGTAAGTAAAAAGCAGACACCGATGGTCACCAAACCCCCATGGCCAAAGTGAGGGAAATTGACCAAGGACATTGTGTCTTCCTAACAAAGAGGTCTATCCTAGTCTTGTGTGATAACTAGTTGTTGGCCGTCCGCACTTCATACCACCTTTGCATAGTTGTGTAAAGTCAGGGTGGAGAACTGTTCAAGATATCATATGTCATAATCGAAAAAGTGCACATCCTATACTTTTCCCATATGGGATCCTGTGAATATCACTTGTTTAGGCAATGGTGGATCCAATATCTATCGATATTGAGTGGTCTTATATTTACTACGTGCCTACGACCTACTTGACGAAGCCATTTAAACTGTTCCTATGGATTTTTCTGTTTTACGAGTGTTAGTCTGAGTATGTTGTATTCTTGATTGGTTATGCTCAACTCTTCCACTGTTTGGAAGTTATGACATTGTTCTTGTAGAAATAGGAATGCCGATGCTTAGTTGGATAAGTATTAACTCAAAGAGAGGAAATTTTCCAGGAGGGTACGACAGTACAACTGGGGGGTGTGCATCAAATCGTTAATAAATTGGAGTGTCGTACGGTGTTCGTCAACCCCCACTTGAAAATTCACTCTTATACCATCTTTAAAGTCCCATAAAACATAAATTATCAAGAGTTTCATAATGTGGCCCCATCAACATTCTATATTTTAGAGCTACATCAACCCTTTTACATTCTTGATGCATGACTACCCACTTTTATTGACAAATGTGTGTAATCCTTGGATGGGGTCTTAACATTCACTACTGGTTACCACATTAAAAAGATCTACCTTAGGTACTGTACAATGGATGTGTCACTTTTTATGGCATGAAAATATTGGGGTTGTCGTACTTTAATTGTGATGTGATAGTGACATCTTCGTACATTCACACATCTTATTGTCCAGGGGCGCCATGCATGCTTCCTGCGCACCTTGGTATTGGTTCACACTTGGTTAGTTGGTCACAATGATCCCTAATAGGTCACAACTCTTCTTGACATGAGTCGACCTGGTCAGTTGTCACCATGTAGGAACTACACACAATCCTTCCAGATTTGGCGACGTCCACTCACTACCCATTACTTCCACACTCCAACGTAACTCTCTATTTTCTCAATGGGGTTGAGTGGGATTGAATGAGTGGATGTTATCTCTAGTGAAACAAATGGTGTATCCATATCCATCCTTTGCGCACTCATCTCCCTTACTTGTCCCATAGAAAACTAAGGAACCAAGGGAATATAGTTATTTCTCGGCATCGCACGCTGGGCCTCCAAGCACCGACTACGTGCCCCACACTGTTTCTTGGCTATCCACTACCTTTCACAAGAAAACATGTATCGATGAATATCTACATTTGGTCTAAATCTTCCCCTCATTTAATATTCCACGACTGCCCACTCGTAGGGAGGTTCTTGATGTGCTTCCCACCATTGGACATGTATGCCTATTAGTACTATATTAAGGGCATGGAACTGATGGTGTTTAGGAATGTTTTGTTGTCTCATCCATGCTTGTGTGCATATTTCTTAACACTGGGGGGTTGAATACCTAAGGTACGTCCAGAGTTGACAAAAACAAAACCCAAGGCATCGACGTATCAATCTTCAGCCAAAGACTGAAGAAGGTCTCACCCGAGACACCATGAGGATCATAGATACCATTTGGTCTTGTGCCAATAGTGATGAAGGAATAATTTCTCAAAGTTCCATCCAAGTTGGAATTCAAACAATCCATTGAAAACTACTTAATGAATAATAATATGCAACAACTTACACACACATTCAATTGACACATGTGTAACACATAATAAGAATAGAATCACTGCAACTTTATTATCTTCATTCCATCACCAAAAAAATACATTAAAAAACCCATAGATTGAAAAAAACAGATCCTTTCTCTCTTATACATTTTCCCAATGTCACATTACACAGTTCCATGTGCTTTATTTAGACTATGCAATTGTGTAGAATCATAATTACAACAAGAGACATTACAAAATATAAGCTCTAGGTGAGCTCAATAGCACCAATTCCCATAACTATCACAACAATAAACAACTGGCTAACAAGCTAACTCCCTTTCTGTTGTCATTGTTCCATTTTATCTGCTTTTCGACTCTATAACTCTATCACTTTTAGTTCTTCCCCACTCATTCCTCTGACTGCCAATCCCACATGCATTCTATGTTGCCTCTTTGGAATCATGGCAATCTCAACTACCTTTCCAACGCATCTTATTTCTGCTCCATGTTCCCTCGTTTTGCTTGTAGTAATCATTTGAGGAGATTTCCCAAATATTCTTTTCTTGATTCTGGTGTGCATGCAACATATTCTTGATTTCTAGCATGCATCACAAAACTTGGACTGGTGCGCATCGACAAAACTTGAATTGGTGTGCATTAACGAAACTTTATCTGACACATGCACCTCCTATCACCCCTCGTGCAATTGTTTGAGCACACACAAAACTAGAATAGGAATTCACAACTTAGTTTGTGTGCAATATTTAACCAAAACTTTGGGTGCCAACAACTATATGCTACCAAGGGAAACCTAAAACTGATAGGGAAGTGAATGTACATGGATTTTTCAACATCGACTAGGATGGAGATATGGATCGATGAAGATAGACTCGTGGATATGTGTCCAATATGTTCAGTGGAGAAATCAATTGGACGAGTAAGTGACATGCAGTCTTATCCTTGTTGACAATAGAAGATAAGTATATGGAATCCACTAACACAAGAAAATAATCCATATGGGGTCATCGATTGTGTTCAAGGATTGGGTTTGAGTAGAAAACTATGAAGATAAATTGCGATAGTCAAAGTGCAATATTATTGGAAAATAACCTAGATTCTAGGATGAAGCATATTAATTTACAATACCATTTTGTGAGAGACATGGTGGAAATAAAGAAGGTGTTGCTCGCGAAGGTAGACACTTTAGAAAACAAAGCAGACTCCTTAACCAAGTATGTGAGTGTTGTGAAGTTCTCTTGGTGTAGAGATGCAACAAGAATTTCTACCTTGGGTCTATGAACATAAGTTTAAGTTCTTTTGTATCAACAACAAAGACAACAAGTGGGATAATGTTGGGTTTTTATATTGTTTGCAGTGAAAGAATAATCAACCGTTTGGCTAGTCGAGGTGGATCGATTGGATGAATGTTTGACTGGACGAATAAGTCCAGTCAATGGTTAATTCGAGGTAAAATTCAACGAATGGAAATTCAAAGGTAAAATTAGTCAACCGGGAAGGTTGAAAGGTCAACTAATAGAAGGTCAAGTGGTAGTTGACTGAAGATTGACTGTAACAAAAACCTGAGATTCACATGATTGCAACCAATCATATGCATGGATTTGCAACCATTTTTGGGTGCCATGATTTAGGGTTTTGCATATTGTAAAGCCTATAAATAAGGCATGTTGTAATTGTAATAAGTTGATGTTTGCATTGATGTTGCTGGTCATGTAGATGCAAGCTAAATCGAATGCAGGGTTGTTCTTGTTTAAAGCAAGAGTGTATGGTGGCGATTGTGTCTTAGGTGTAGACCAAGGTTAGTCATGTAAGTCATTATTCTATGAATGAATGAGATAACAAGAGAGAAAGACACTCAAAGGAATGAAGATTTTCCTATTTAATGGTTTCCAGGGTAAAATCTATGTGTATTGTGTGTGTTTGCCATTTATTTCTTGCTTAAATCTGTCTACTCTTTCCTAGTTGGTTTAGTGTGATGATTAATTTCCCTACAAGAATATCTACAAGTGGTTATGTGTTTAACCTATTTGGAGGAGAAATCAATTTGTTGAGAAAGAGACAATCTATAGTTGCACTCTCAACTATAAAAGATGGATACATGGTAGCCACTCATGTGAGTAAGGAAGCTGCATGGTTTTAGAGATTGTGTTAATGTATTAGGTTTATACAACAAGTTGTAAGGCTAGGCTGTGAAAGTTAGAGTGCAATATTTCTATTAAAGAACTATGCTTATCATTCTAAGACAAAGCACATTGATGTTTAGTATCACTTTATGAGAGACATGGTTGAAGATAAGAAGGTGTTGTCGGTGAAGGTGGTCACTTTGAATAATATTGTAGATTCATTGACAAAGTATGTAAGTATTGAGAAGTTCTCTTGATGTAGAGGAGAAATAGGCATTGCTTCCCTGGATTTCTAATCATGTAATCCTCATCCCCCCTGTATGAAAATAAAACAACAAGTGGGAGAAATTTGGGTATGTTTTATATTCTTTGCATGATTAGCACCACACATTGTACATTGCGTTGGAGGGGTGGGAGCCCCTGAAATCTTTTTGGATGTTTTTGGCCAATGGTTTTTCATGCTATTTGTAATATAATTTTGATTAAGGAATCTAATTTGGGTTGATGGATTAAGGATTCACATGCTATATAGCAATATATATTGTATTGTAAATGGTGAAGTTAATACAATGAGACTTAGAGGTGCAACTCTAAACATTTGTTGATTTTCCCTATTAATGGTTTCCAAGATAAATTTCCGAATAATATGTGTGAATGCTGTTGTTTTATTTCTATCTTATAAAGAATATGTGTGTGAATTTCTATACTATAAAGGTTTAAAATGTACAATCAACACTAGCCTTAGTGTGTGTTTTTCCATTACCTTAGCCACTATTTTTTTTTTGTGTTGAAAAAGGAGTGGCAAAGCTATATAGATCAACATAGAAAAATTGGTGCATGTTTGTAATAATTCCAACACCCATGATTTGATAGAGTTTATCTTATGTCTGAACTCAAGGTAGTGGCATTTCAATCCCGTGGTTGAGATATGGAAGGATCAAACAAAGTATGGGTGGGATCTCTCCTAAATAAAATCAGAGTGTACCCTAGTTCTTATCTCTTTCTTTGGCTTTGATTTTTATTATGAGCATGTGATGTTTCTAAAGAACTTTTCAAGGGAAACACCCTTAGTGTTATGGAAAATATTCACAGGGGATGCAAGTGGCATATTGTTCAGTGAGATACATGATCATGCATCGAGGTTACAAATTACCAAGATATGGACACCATCTTAATGGAGTTTGACTTCTTATGTTGCAATGGGGTTGTTTCTAAGTGAGACATAGGTTTTGCAAATGAAAGGAAACAAAAAATGTGAATTCAAGCTCCGAAAAGTAACTAATGGGCATACCTAGCCAAGACAAATTTTATGGGTTATATATTTCTCATGGGCTAATTTTCCATGCATTTTCTAAAAAAATATTTGCCAATTTCCATTTTTTTTTTCTAAAAATTGCCCAAATTTTATAGAAAATATATAAAATCCTTCGAAATTTGAATATTTTTATAAAAATTTAACCAAACATTTTATAGTTTACATTTTAAACACTAGTAAAATTCGTCAAGATTTCTACATTCTCAAATAAATTTCTATTCTTAAAATTATCCCTAAATACCTAAATATATGCATACACATTGAAAAATAAGTGAAGCTTGATATAATGCAGATCATATTTCCCCTTTAACTTGATGCAAATGACAAGTGGCTTAAAAAAGTTTCTCATGTGATACTGGAGGATACAATAAAAACTTTGCGTGAAAATCTTTTTCTCCTTTTCACCTTTTCGTCTCCTTATATTTCATAAGTGATTATACCCTTCTAATCCCCATGTTTTTCGACACATGTTTTGTTGCATATTCTAATCCCTTTCGGTATACAACTTTTCATGACATGTATATTTACAAAGATATAAAGTTGTAGAAATGTTGACGAAGTGGACTTTAAAAGTGAGTTCGAAAGGAGCGAGTATGGAAAAATAAGAACTCTATGCAACGTCATAGATCCCGAGAAGTTAGAAGTTTGGAGGCTTTGCACAATGTTGTAGTAGAGAAAAATTTTTGGGGAACGCAAAATCTCATGAAATATTCAAAGAAGTTGAACTCAAAGTGTTTGATAAAAGAATGTTGTTAAATATATACTTAGTAGAACTTTAAAATTCATGATCTATAAGGTCAAGAATTTCAAACAAACTAGGATGAAAATTCAATGAAAGCAACAACAGTAGTTTTAGGATGAAGTGAAGTTTAACATACAAGTGGATGTATACCACATATAAACTCATTTAAGCAAAACCCACTATTCTAATCAAGATTAATATTTCAGGTACTATAAAAAATGGGGAGGGGTCTCCAATTTCTACTTAAATTTTGTAACAAGAAGCAAAATTTGGGGAAGTTGTTGCTAGCTCAACAATGGTTTAGATGGTTAGTGGATTATTGGTTATTGGTTTTTTGGGTTATGTGTTAAGGATTAGTGAGTTAGTGGATTGATGGTTAGGGGTAAACATGTTAGTGTGTTAGGGGTTTTTCGTTAGTGGGTTAAGCGTTATTGTGGATTAGTGGGATGGTGGCTTAAGGGATAGGCTGTTAGGGATTACAAGTTAATCGTTAATATGACAACGATTAGTGTGTTAGGGATTGATGTGCCAATGAATTTGTGTGTTAAGATTGTAATCTTTCACAACCAACTTAACAAATTTTAAATAAGGATGTTTTTTTCTTCTCCATTCTATTAGTTCTAAATGATAAATTTGATTGAAGTATTAATTTTCTGTTATAAGTTGTTTTATTTATTTATTTGTATAATTATGTTATTTTTGGCAAATGATTTTAGTAATTATTAATTATTTTTTTGAAAATGATTTTAGTAATTTCTAAATATTATTATTATTATTACAATCAAAGTAAATTAACACACTATTAGTCATAAGTATTATTGAAGTAATGGGTTTATTTTTCCTCTATTAATTATTAATTATTTTTTTGAAAATGATTTTAGTAATTTCTAAATATTATTATTATTATTACAATCAAAGTAAATTAACACACTATGACTCATAAGTATTATTGAAGTAATGGGTTTATTTTTCTTCTATTTTATTTGTGCTAATTTTTAAAATTAAAGATTTCATGTATTCTTTTATCAATTATCAAACATTCCAAAGTTAAATGTTTATTATAAAACAATATAAAACAATTATTTTAATACATTTATAGTTTTAATATTTTATTTTACTTATGAAAGTGTAAAAATAGGATTTTAATCTTTTATAAATAATACTTTTATATACATACGAACGTATAAAAAAAGGAATTGTATAATTTAGAATGTAGCCAAATGGTATTTTTTTTAAAGAAAAAAAAACATAAAGTTTAAATATTTTGATGGCATGAACCACCGACTTCAACTCAAGATCACAGAGTTTTAAACACTATGTTAGCAGTTAACATTCACGCTACTTATCTGGCCTCAGATCAACACAAACATGTTCTCAAATTTCCTTATTCTTCAGCCTTGAATTGCGCTCTGTTATAGATCACTCTACGTGGAAACACCACTGCGTGGATATACCTCTACGTAGAAGCATCATGCAGATTATCGAAAAAATATGTTGCATAAAAATTTGCACAAAGAACTCAACAAACAATACCGTTGTGTCGCAGATCTTTAAGGGGTGATTCCATTGCGACAAATCGTGACTATGTGTTCCTGCGAAGAAAAACACTCAAGGAATATTTTTAAACAAAGTTTTAGAACTTGGCTGGGATTAGCTACGCACAATCTTTCTTGCAAACACATACATTAAAATATTCAAGTGACAAGATACTGTGAATTCAAAGACATATACCAACAAATTAACACACACAAAGATGGAGATCTCAATTAAAACATATCAGAATTATAGTGGTTCTTTTGGTCGCCGAGACCTTAAACATACAACACAAAAATCACTTCATACAGTTCTTTGTTGCATGTTGGCACAGGGGCAGACCCAAGGTTCAACGCTACAACAACGCACCAACAAAACCCTAACTACCGACCCTTTTGGCAACACCTGCGAAGCAGATGAAGTCTCACCTGAGGTAGAGGCAGGGGTGGTTGTAGGACTCAAGTGTCTGCAACCTTAGCTGGGACACAGATCTATGATTATAACACTTTAATAAAGCACTTAGCACCTTTGGTTCCTTAATATACAATCGTTATCTACTTCGCTGATAAAAAAAAGATTAGCAGTATTCACATTAACCTACTGTTTGATCCTTTCCTGCAACTCTTGCATACTCACTGCAAAATCCTCACTATCAACACTCCTTAATTCCCATTTTCCCAAATTCCTCAACTCATACACTCCCCTAGGATGCATTCCATACAAAATATGGAATGAAATCATCCATGTGATTCTATTTGGTGAGTCATTATATGCAAATTCATCTTGAGCATGCATTTGATCCCAATGATTGGGATTCTCATTTACAAGGCTTCTCAAAATGTTTGCCAAACTCCTGTTCCGCACTTCTGTTTTCCCATAATTTTGTGGGTGATAAGATGAGATAAACTAAGATTAGTACCAAGATTCTTCCATAATATTCTCCAAACGTGTCCCACAAATCGAGTGTCTCTGTCCAAAACTAAGTTCTTGGGTAAACCATCCAATCTTACCACTTCTCTAAAGAACATACTTACAATATTTGTTGCATCACTAGTTTTTTTATAAGCAATAAAATGTGCCATTTTTGAAAATATATCTACCACAACATAGATAGAATCACTACCTCTCAATTTCCTTGGAAATCCAAAAACAAATTCCATACTCACTACATCCCATGGCTTGCTTGGAATGGGTAGTGGCTAATACAACCATGTATTCTGACTTCTCCCTTTAGCATGCTGACAAATTATGCACTTTTCCACAAACTTCTTCACTTGTTTCTGCATACCAGGCCAAAAATAAAAAGAATTTGCCTAAGAAAAAGTTTTATCCTGACCAAAATGTCCTAACAGTCTTCCACTATGTTTCTCTTTCATCAAGTTCTCCCTCATTGAACACTTGGGTATGCACAAATTATTGTTCTTGAACAACAATCCTTCCTATATCATGTAGTCCAACTACTGCCTTCTATTGCTGGCAAATGGATTTTCACAAGTTGCATAAGAAATTTTGAAATATGCATCATCTCGATACATTTCCTTTAAACCATCAAATCCTAAAGCGTTGCCTTGAAATTATTGCAAAATCAAATTAATCCTACTCAATGCATCAACAACTTTATTTGCTTTACCACTTGTGTGTTTAATCACAAAGGTAAAATTATGTAGAAATTCAACCCACTTCGAATGCTTTTTATTCAATTTTGGTTGACTACTTATAATTCGTAATGCATGATTATCAGTGTACAAAACAAATTCTTTGGGCATGAGGTAATGTCTCCATTTCTTCAGTTCCTGCACAATTGCATAAAAATCCTTATCATACGATGAATATTTTTGTTTAGCCTCATTCGGTTTCTCACTAAAATATGCAATTGGTCATTGTTCATGGCTCAGTAGAACTCCTATTGCAGTCCCACTGGCATCAGTCTCAACTTGGAAAGACTTATCAAAGTCTTGCAAATCTAACACAGGTTGTTCACTGATTTTCTTCTTTAAAATTTGAAGGTTTCAATTAGCTGCCACTATCCACTTGAATGACTACCTGTTCTCTTTGATAGTCTTAATAATTGGAGCACATAACTAACTGAAATTTTTGATAAATTTCCTAAAAAAGCTTGCTAACCCATGGAAACTTCTTACCTCAAACACACTTCTTGGAGTAGTCCAACTTACTATTGCTTGAACCTTTTATGGATCCATCTTTAAACCATCCTTAGATATCACAAATCCCAAATGTATCAACTCATTCTTCATAAAACTATGTTTCTTCAAATTAATCAACAACTTGTTTTCCTGCAAGGTACTCAAAACCATCTTGAGGTGTCTCAAATTTTCTTCCTTTGTTTGACTATATATCAAGATATCATCCAAATATACTATTACAAATTTCCCAATAAATTATTTCAAAACCTCATTCATTAATCTCATGAAAGTACTTGGAGCATTTGTGAGCCCAAAAGGCATCACCAACCATTCATACAGTCCAATATTAGTTTTGAAATATATTTTCCATTTAGCTTCTTCTCCAATCCTTATTTGATGATATCCACTCTTTAAATAAATATTTGAAAAATACTTAGCACCACTCAAACAATCTAATAGATCATAAATTCTAGGTAATGTAAATCTGTACCTTATTCTGATCTTATTGATTTCTCTTGAATCAGTACACATACACCATCCTCCATCTTTCTTTGGGTTGAGTAATGTTGGAACAATACATGGACTCAAACTCTCCTTTATCAATCCTTTATCCAAGAGCTCTTGCACCTGCTTCTTTATCTCTTCATCCTCTTGAGGTGTCATTCTATATGCTACTTTGTTAGGTAAACTTGCTCCTGGAATTAAGTCAATATGATGACTAATACTCCTTATAGTGGGTAATGCATTTGGAAAATCATCAACTATAATATAAACAAACTCATCCAACATAGCTCTAACTTATGTAGGCAAATCATCCAAATTTGTGCTTGTAAGTATTACCTTGGGTTTGCTAATAAAAGAAAAATGTACCTCCTCTTTCTCGAATTTTTGCATAAGTTCCTTTCCACTCATCGAAAACACACTAGGACTAACTTCTTCTTTGGATCCTTCATCATGCAAAGGCAACAATACATGTTTGTGTACATCTTTTTCTAGAGAATAAGTGTTCCTCCTACCATCATGAAAGGATTTTCTATCATACTACCATGGCCTTCCCAACAAAACATGGCAGACATTCATAAGCATTATGTCACATAATATCTCATCCTTGTAGCTACCAATTTGAATTTCCACCTTACATTGCTCATTCACCAAAACTTGATTTCCTTTTGGAAACTAGGACACTTTGTAGGGAGTGGGATGCATTGTCCTCTTAAGTCCCAACTTCTCTACCATTTCAATGGAAACCAAATTATCTATGATACCACTATCAATAACAAATTTGCAACACTTACCTCTTGACTTGCATACAATCCTAAATAGAATTTTCCTCTGAGTTGGTTATTTAGCTTCCTTCTCTGATTTGATTAGAACTCTTTTCATCAACAATGATTCCCCTACCTCAAGAACTTCTTCTTTTGTGACTACATTCACATTCTCTTCTTTAGCTTCTACTATATTTTCATTTCTATGACCTACTGATTTATTTTTTAGACATAGTATGACATGTGGCCCATTCTTCCACAGATATAACATCTAATTTCTTTGCCTCCAGTACCTCTTCTTCTGGAGAAAAATATTCTGCCTCTTTATTCTCCTCCTCTTTATGATTGACTACTTGAGCTCGAGCTTCCTCATTTATCTCTTGGAGTCTGAAATCTCCCTTTGTTACTAGATTGTCCTTTGCCTCTTGTTGGAACTCTTCCTCTATTCTTCTGGCTCTGTTTTCTAGCCAACTTCTCCTCTACCTTCGAAGCTGCTTGATATGAATCCTCAATTGTCTTTAGGAAAAAAATGCTAATTTATCTATTATATCATATATCAATCCATTAATATACCTAGCAACCTTTTCAACATCTTCTTCAATATGACCAATTCTAATTGTCAATCTGTAAAATTCTTCTGTATATTCTTTCATAGTCATAACATTCTATCTGAGATTGTGTAACCATCTGAACAAATTCAACTGATAATCCTTAGGCATGAACTTGATTTTGAACTTAGCAATAATCCTATCCCAATTATTAATCTTGTCTTTACCTTTTCAGTTCCTGTCATCTTGAAATTCATCCCACCATAAAGCTGCATGACCTTTCAGCCTTGTCACTACATCCTTTACCTTCTTTCCTTCATTTACATATTCATAATCAAAATAATTGTCCAGGGCATTAATCTAGTTAATCAATTCTCTGACATTCAAGTTTCCTTCATACATTGGTACCTATACCTTTGGTCTGGAACCCACATTTGTGACCACCCTTATCAATTTTTCTTTTGCTTTTTCTTCTTATTCCTCTTCCTCAGAGGTTGTTTCTTCTTCACTTTCGCTGATATCTCCTGTATCAGGTTCCCTATTCATGGAAGTCTCCATGTCTTCGATCTTTTCGTGGAGTTCTCTCATCTCCTGTTACAATTCCACTTTTGCAACTGGTATACCTTGACCCCTTCTCCTAGGAAACATCTTCTCTTTCTTGACAAGCACACTTACTATGTACGCTTTGATACAAAAATGATGGCGTGAACCATCAAATTCAACCCACACTCATAAATTTTTAAATACTTTGTCAAAAACTAACATTTGGGTTGCTTATCTGGCCTCAGATCAACACGAACATGTGTTCAAATTTCCTTATTATTCAACATTGAATTACACTTTGTTATATATCACTCTACATGGAAACACCACTGCGTGGATATACCTTTGTGTGGAAGCATCAATGAAAAATATCAACAAGATCTGTAGTAGAAAACTCTACATGAAAAACTCGACAAATAATAATAACGATTCACAGACAACTCTGCACGTGGAACTAAACAAAAACCATCAGTGTATCATAGATCTTCAAGGGGTGATTCCACTGCAACAAATCGTGACTATCTGTTCCTGCAAAGAAAAATACTTATGAAATATTTTTAAATAGAGTTTTAGAACTTGGATTGGATTAACTGGGCATGATCTTTCCTGCAAATGCACACATTAACATCTCCAGGCGACAATATACTGAATGAAGTAAAAGGCATACAACAACAAATTAAAACACACAAAATTGAAGATCTCAATTAACACATATTAGAATTACATTGGTTCTTTTGGTTTCTTAGACCTTAATCATACAACACATAAATCACTTCACACATTTCTTTGTCGCACCTCCATCTATCCAACCTTTGTCTAATCTCCTTCTAATATTTGTCCCTATCTCCCTCTCACTTGCTAACCTTCTAAATCTTACAAAACATATATTATATATTGAGCCCTTAGATAGATCACAAACAAACTAAATCTTGAGCTACTTCAACAAATGTCTAAACTAGAGATCCGCTCCTAAGGTTTAACAACACATTTTACACCTATCACAACAACTTGACACCTAACAAACAAACTCAAAGAAAAGTCTTCTAGAGACATTTCAAAATTATTACAAATTTAAATTAGAAATCAGGGAACCAACTCCCTTGGTAAATGGTTATTGACCCATGTGGTCAATTCTCGATTTTATTGTCAGATGCTCCTACATCATGTTTTTACTCAAATTTTAAGGAATTGAAATTAGAATTCTACAGTGTACCAATTATTTAACTTCAAGTCCTCAAGGGGAAAAAATGAGAAATTCAAAACGCTGTTGTTAATTTCAAAACATTGTTAAAAATGAGAATTAAAGTACATATTTCTGATACCAATCATAATTGCATTACCAAATTCTCCATTCATGAGCATTCCAATATTACCAAGCACCACATATACTTCAATGAAACTGAATTCCAACTAAAATGAAATATCATTACACTATGCTCATTTGTTAGGATATTTAGACACTTAGAAGTTAGTTAAGATCTACTTGGTCTAATCCGTCGTTAGTTAAAAGTGTGTTTCTTTAGTGTGCATTAGTGATCCAATGGTTCATATTATCCTTGATCTTAACGACCATTGATCAGTGGCTTAACACCCGATTGGTCCATGATCTCTATTTAAAGAGCACAGAGGGTCATTTGCCGATGATCAATTGTGATGAACTCTCTTGTAAAATCTCTCTGTAATCTTTTTCTTTTGCATTAATAAACTACTCCAAGTGGTCACATTTGCTGGGGCCATGGATGTTTCCTAGTAGTGGTTTTACCACGTCAAAACATCAGAGTGTTGATATTTGATATGGTTGTGTGAGTGGTTACTGAAGGTGTTTTTCCTTTGTTGGAATACCTTTGTTTTCAAACATGGTATCGGAGCTTGTTTAAAGACCCACTCCTATTGTAGATCAAGATCGTGAATCCGAGTTGTCTCATCTATATTTTCTGCCATTTCCATACATTTATGGGATGAGAGGATTGTTCCATTGCATCTGGAACACTCATTTAATTCAAAAACCTTTTTTCGTTTCACTCAAAAAGGTTTCCATTTTCCCAAGATACGACCATTTCAGCTAGATCTGGAGGTATAAAGCCTGAATACGCCATTTTTAAATTCTTGCAGAGTATTATTTCAGTTTTATATTATTTTTTTACGGATTGCTACTTTTTTAGTTATACGTATTCTCTTTTCCCCGTTCCTTGTGCGATCTTGGACAATCATAAACATATAGGAAAATGAGCATTTTATGGGTAAGCTAACCGAGATCTAACCCTTGTTGTTGTTGGTCACTATAATTGCTTAATTAATTTCAAACAACCAAGTGAAACATAAATTATCAACCCAGGGAAGTCTTTTGTTTCAAAGATAGCTGCGCACTATATATGCTAAATTCCAAAAGCACTTAGTGTTGTAGTAAAGAAAATTATTCTATCTATTCTTGCTGGAATGAACTGAAGCTCTGGATTGAATCACAAGAAAATAATCTCCCTATTGCAATTCTTTATGGTTCAAATTAAGAATCCTGGATTACATTTAAAATAACATTGCAATGGGTAAGAACAACTATCTTGCAATCAGAGAACATGACCCTTACT
>JZKD02S1808909.1:440512-453016 GCA_000966675.3 Picea glauca
GTTTGAGTTAAATTAAAATTATTTTTAAATCTCTCTCCTGTCTCAACAAATTGGATGGAGAGAACCTGCAAAATGTTTAACATCAAGTTAACAAAATGTGAAATGTGAATGTTTCTTTACAATTCTCAATTGATAATTGATATCGATCGATATTAATTGTTATTAATGAAATGCTATATATTAGTAGATTAGATGCACAATGTTTAATATCAAGTTAACAAACGTGAAATGTGAATGTTGCTTTACACATCTCAATTGATATCGAATGATATTAATTATTATCTAATGAAATGTAATAAAATGAAATTATATATATATATATATATATATATATATATATAATTTATTAAAATATATTATTATACGTAAAGTTATTTATTTACATATAAAAATTTACTATGAAATTTTTATTAAATTTTGTATTTATATATTTTAAATAGAGGTTATAGATTATATATTTAAATTGGGTTAAGTTCTCAATATTACTAGTTATTATTGAGTTTGGGTTAAGATTTTTTATTTTCAAATATTTAGAAAAATAAAAAATAATTTCATTTTTTTTTCTTCTTTTCTTTAAAATGCATTCTTTAACATTATTTAGATGGTGATGTTGGTTAATGTTCATTGAGACTAAATTTGGTTTATTAGATTTTATTTAAGGTAAGGGATTACTCAACTTGCTTTAGAATTTTTTTTTGTGCCAGAAAATCTTTAAGAGAAGTGTTCCTAAATCACTATAGCTTTGATGATTTAAAAGGTTAGGAAGGTCAATATTATAACAAATATTTGAAATTGTCAGCTAATGTGGGTGTACACAAGACATTCTAAGAGAAAGTGCTTTTCATATTCAACCCTCTTGGTGAAACAAAGATGACAAATTCTTTTGACTCACGACATTTTAGGAATTGTCCACCACCCTGTTTCACTATGGAGCTCATGAGAATTTGTTCTTATTTTGGCAATGTTGATTTTCTTCTTTACACTTAGTCAAAATGAGAGATACTTTTGATCTTCTATATTAGGGTTGATCACCTCCTTATAGTATCTTAATTTTCTTTTATCCTCTAATTCTTTATTGCACCACAATTTCTCCTTAAACTAGTAACATTACAAATATGCAATCTAAAATAAAGACACTACATAGTAAAAGGTTGTGGAATATTGTAACACGTATTTTGACAAATTGTTCTAATGGAATATCCACAACAATTATAAATCAAACAAACAAGACAAGCAAGACAAGCCCCACACAATGCTTAGAGGCACGCCTGCAAGGGCTTGTTCATGCATGTTGGCACAGGGGCAGACCCAGGGTTCAACGCTACAACAACGCACCAACAAAACCCTAACTACCGACCCTTTCGGCAACACCTGCGAAGCAGATGAAGTCTCACCCGAGGTAGAGGCAGGGGTGGTTGCAGGAATCCAGTGTCTGCAACTTTAGCTGGGACATAGATCTGTGATTCTAATGACTTAACAGAGCACTCAACGGTCATATTTATCAGTATTCAGTTCTTAGTTACAGTGCAATTAAACCCTAATCATAGTACAACGCAGTGGTCAACCAGATCTGGCATCTAGCAGCACTTAGCATGACGGAATATATCAGATCTAGCAGATTCAAGCACTAATCACATGTATATAAGTCAGATCTAACATCCATCCATATAATTAAGCACATAGCATTAACATATCTATCTATCATTCATCTATGTTAAATCACTAAGCAAGTAAACATATAAAAACATCAATACATCACACAAAGAAAAACAACACAACATGTACGTGGTTCACCCCCACCCTGGGGCTACGTCCACCAAATCTTTGTCTTCTTTATTAGCTTCTTCAATAGGTTACATGCACAGAGCCTTAAAAACCCTACTCCGTAGAGGACAGGACATCTGCACATCCCGCTAGATCCTCCTTTCCTGAGTAGATCTAAGCACGCAACCTTCTACAGTCTCTTACAATGAATTTCACTTAGCTCTACAAGTCTCACATAGTATGCATCAAAGCACTTAAAAATCTTGATCACAGAGATCCAACTCTAGCACTCAACCATTCGTGCTCAGTACATCGCCTTAGCATCTATTTATACATACAAAATAGGCCTAAGCATGGGTAAACCCATGGGCCGACATCCCATACCCATTACATAATCCCAAATCCCAAAAAGGGCCCTAAAAGGGGTTGAGATCCCGCGATCTTCGCTTTGTCTTGCGCTCCGCCTTCGATAGCATGTCAAAGTTCCAAAATTAGGTCAAACATGATCAAGAATCCTCAAAACTTGGTTAGGGGCCAACAGGCCCCCAACACTCACATGTGACTCGTCTCGAGTCACTCTGATCTGACTAGTTATACTTCCAAAGCCTCGAGTTGCTTTGACTTATTGCTATGCTACGGCCTCCTGTTCAGTGAAATATTGTATGACTGCTTCGTTGACAGGTCCTTCGAGGCGATGTTTAGTTGCAGTGACAACTTGCTCCAGTTCCGCTCCTCGGCCTTTGATTTCTGTGAACGGTTGGTAAGCCTTGTCCTGTACAGGTTGGAGCCTTTGAGTTACTTCCATAACTCTGCTCTGAATAGTATGGACCTACTACTAGGTAGTGCGCTGCTCTTGGGATCGCTTCATTCTTTCCACAGCTGACAGGGGCTTCAACTGCGCCTGTATTGTCTCTGCTTGATACTTCGCTTCTTGGAGTTGTGACTCCAGTGCCTTCAATTCTGGATCCTTAGTGAGTTGTTCATACGTTTGGGCTTTGCGATAACTCATTTACTTGCATTCCAGAGAAAGGAATTTTATTCTTTCAACTGCGCTTTGAGCAGTTGCTTCCCTTTGGTCCCTTAGATCCTATGGGGTGTCAGGTACAATGTAGAGCTCTAAATCTGTTATTCGTTGTTGTATCTACTGGATAGCTTCTGCGAGCTGCTCTACTTGATGCATGACTCGGTCTTCAGCATGTAGCTCTAAGACTGTCATAGAGCGGAGGGCTCTATTTACTGCTTCTTTTACTTCGAGCTTCTTTGCAAGAAATTGTTCTTTCTCTTTCTACGTCTATGCTTTCTTCGCTTCAAACTTAGCCTGGAGAGAAGCCTTCTCTTGTTCTTTAATTCTGTGTTGTTCTACAATGTCGCCTTATACTTGCTTCAAGGTTTGGGTAGATTTTTCTTCTTCTTCTTCTTGTGCGCGATGAAGATGAGCTTCGACTGCATCAGCTAATTGGTGGAGTTGGGCTGGCTCATCCCCCAACTTTGGTTCTCCTGATGACAGGGGCACAATGGACACTGCGCGAATGGACTAAAGGGCCTGATGTACCCCTCGTAACTCGACCTTAAGTTTGTCATACATTTCCTCCTGCTTATCTTCTTGTTTCTCCACGATTTCTAGCGAAGCATCGTTGAGGGCTGCTATGATGAAGTTGAAGTCATCAGTAGTAAGCATGGTCTTCATCTTGGTCACGGTGGCTCTTGATTTCTTCCTGGAAGAATTTTTCAGGGGAGAAACCTTCCTCTTCTTTAGGGGATTGGTTTCTTCTCTAGGCGATGTTACTTCGCCTTGCTTCTGTTCAACTCCTGTGCCATTTATTTCTTCCTCCTCACCCCCTTGGTCAGTTGATGCTGAAGCAGTCTTTCCTGAGGCAATTCTTAATTCTTGGACCTCTTCGGTCTTCTTTGTTTTGTTGGGTTTGGGTGTATCATGTGTGTTTTGTGGGTTGTCAGGGTTGGAAATCTCTACAGGGTCTGTTGGAAAAAGGAGCTCTACTGACTAGTCCTTAGTGAGCTCCTCAAGATCCTCTTCCGTGAGCCTGTAGTATGATTGCAACTGCTCCTTATGTTCATTGGCTCGCGCTGTTAGGTAGATGAAGTGTCTATCTGCACAAAACTTCATAAGGGGTTGGAACCTCTGTAGGTTGTTCGAATTCATGTGAGGTTCTTCTTCTATGGCTCTCTTCAGCTAAAGATAGTTGGTGTGAAAAACAACATTCGACTGCCATTGTTTGTTCATATCACTCAACTACCAAAGGGTAGTGAACTTTGCAGCAAGCATCTCGAACGGTTCAATATCCGGGAAGGTCGTACCTTCCAACATCTCCCAGGAAACAAAGGTGATAAGGATCAGGATCCAACTGAAGTGGAACTCGTAGCCTTGATCCTATGTTTCGCGACAATCTAGTTCCAGCTGATTCACCAGGTACTTCACCCAGTTCATCTGTAAACCTTCTACACACTTTCCTGTGAGATCAACAACAAGTCCTGTGACCTGTGTAGGTATGTCCTTCCTTACTAACTTTCCTGCAATTCACTGATAGGTGAGGTGCACTGTGCCATTCTAGATGGAGGCTACCTTGTAGCATCGCGTTCCCTTTTTGACATCGCCATATATTTCCTTGATTTTCTGTGCTAGTGCGTGATCTTTGGCGTTTCCTAGATAGAATTCCTGTGGATCCGGTCCTTTCATACTCAAGCCTGTGATCCTATGGATCAACGTCGGGTCGACTGTGATACAATGGTCTAGCCATAATTAGCCACCATGGTAACATGAAAGTAATAACTTGACACAGGCATTGACTTCCTGGTGCCTTCCGAAGTGTGGGATTTTCATGATGTTTAACAAAGTGGATTGCGCGAGGTTCATCATCCACGACTGAGGGATTATCTTTGAGTTCTCCCCCTTTGTCTTGGTTAGGTATTTATACGGGGCAATCATACTGTATTTTTTTTTATCTCCGAGGTTGAAGTCACTAAACTTCAACACTATGATCTTATCCCGCTGTGCTCGAAATGCGTCTATCCCTTTCGGGAGGTATGAAGTAACCATGGTGTACTCAAATTCTCTTAGCACACTATCTCGACTCATTGTCCTGGCCAGAGGTGGGATGTAATCTGACAATACGGTCGGGATCAAATTTGCATTGGCTAGGTCATCTTTGTGTTTGGTTCTCTTTTCTATCGATGGTCGGGATGATCCGGCTCTGCGAGCAGTCGACAGAGAGGCTTGTAGTCCTCTCATCGATGATGCTTGAATACTTGCAGACATCTTTCTTTCAGACATTACTCTTTCAGTCATTAATTCAATAATAACTTCTTCGACAATTTTCTCTCTAGCGCTAAGCTCGTTCGACATGCACGCTCGTGGTTGAATATCTCGGGTTCGAAGAGTAACTACTCAATGCAATGGGATAGATTGCAATAACGCGATGATCACTATGTGAAATCAACTATGTTGTGATCTCTGATAGTCACGATTAGCAAAAGTGTTCTCATTGCGTGGCACAACGGGATAAATAGATATCTCGATAATGGATCTCTTGCAATGGGTGAGAAGCCTTAATTAACTCAGTTCTATCCATTATGGCATGATCCCAATGGTCTTGGTGGTGAAATTTCTGATCATAAATTCCTTTCTACCCGTTCGGGCCATCGGTCGAACAGTTATACTGTTCCAATGGCTATATTGCTTCACCATGGCGAAGTGCCATGTGATGTTGTTCTGATTTTCCGGCGAAGCTCCAATTTTGCAAATTTTCCTTCTGTGAAGTTCCCTCAGGAACCTTCTGTAACTTTTCAATCTTAGCTCTCTTCTTACTTAGTTTTCTAGCCTTATTTCCAGTGAGATTCATCTCATAATTCCTTTTTCCATTCTGATTCTTATCTTCTTTCAACAAAGTAACTTCATGTTGGTGAGATTCTTTCCTAGAAATCAGGGGTAATACCTCTTTTGTACCTGAAATAGGTACCTCAGTCTTTTGCAAATATTCTAGTGTTCCTCCTAGTTCGACATCCAAGTTTATGGTTTTAAATAGGTTTTCTCGGTTCTCCTGTTCTTCAATCAAGTGTGCGATCCTCCTAGTCATGAAATCTTTTAACTCTTGCTTCTTCTTCTCTAGGATTTATTCTTATTTTCTTCTGGCCTGATATTTTTCAATCCACGATTTTCCTAATAACATATCAAATGGAGCGTTGTTCTCAATAAATTTAACAACTTCAAATTCTTCCTCTATCAAAGTTCCATGAGCACTCATAGATATCCTGGTAAGTCTTCCACATAGGGTTATCAACTTTCCTATGAATAGTCCTATACCTCCTAATGAAGGAGTCATAACAGGCTCCCCTAAAAGTTTCCAAGTTATTTCTGTCATGATATTCACCCATGTTTCCTCATCTAGAACACAATCAACATCGAAGTCTCCTATTCTTACTTCAATGCATTGTTTTTCTTTGAATATCTCTGATCATATGATATGTCGGTGGTCATTCAGGGTTCCTTGCATCTATAGTAATAATTTCTTTGATCCTTTCCGGGGTTCTGTCATAATCTCAGTTTCTAGATCTGCCTTAGGCTTTTCTTAGTTCATATTCATCCTTTCAACCTTAGCAATCATTCTAGGGAAATCCAATACTTCATGGTCCATGGATTTGCAACAGAGAAACTAGGTCTTATTCCAGGGCACTCCTTATCCAAATGTCCCAGTCTTATGCAATTGTAGCAAAGGGTTAATCCTCTCTTTCTTTTAAATGATCCCCAGCCTCTCCTGAACTGTGCGCTAGGATTATGGCAGCTAAACTGCAACAAATTCTTTCTAGGGTCTTGCATCCATTCGTTACTCCAAACATTCTTTCTATGCATAGGTATAACATATCTTTCATTATTCTTGTCAGATCTACTCATATCAAATATTATTTCATCTATCAGTGCCCTAGTTTTCAAGATAGGATAAATCTTATCAAACATACCTAGATCCATACTTTAGAAACAAAAATTTCCACTAATATTATCTTTAGCAGAGCACAAAGCTTCCAGATCTTAAAACTTTTCACTATTCTTACATTTATCAGAGCACAAGGCATTCGGATATTACCTCTTTTCTTCAGATCAGACTTCTTTAAGATAAATATTCTCCTTTGGTCATCACCGAATCCCAACCATATAGTACAACCGAAAGTAACTCCTCCAACTGCTTCTCAAACAACCTCCATCTCTCATCTCGCATGAAACTACTGATATGGTGAAGGTGGTCTCTCATAACTAGGTGTTGTTGCAAAGGAGTGACATCTGCATGCTCCCCTAGATGTGTCTCTTCCCTGCAAGGCAATATACCCCTCTGAATCCCACCATACATATCAGTGTGTCTCTGTGAGATATCACTCATCACTGTATGCTCTGGCATATTCATGTCGTCTACCGTAGACTCATGTTGTATCATAGATCCTGGGCATACTGATGGATCAAACTCTACATGGAGGTCAACTGCTCTTGGAACACAAATGGAAGTGTCCTCCATCAACTGGTGCTCCTTTGCTAGATCACCAACATCCCCTAGCAACCTGACTGAATGATATATCTGAGTCCCACTAAGACAAATGAAGTGGACCTCTGACGAATCTCCTCAAGAAGCTCCTCTGATCTAGACTCTGATTCTTGAAGGTTTGTTTGTGTGCCTCTCAAGAATCCTTGAGTGCTCTCCAACTCCTGAGTAAGTATGTACACCTCCAACTCCTACTCCCTCAGAGCCTCATGATACGTCTCACCAATCCTCAATAGGTAGTCCCTGTCAGTCAACAACTGCTGGTAGTCGGTCCTCATCATAGATACTTTCTCCCTAAGAGTATGAAAATCATCCATGGAAAATTCCCCATCCGAACTACCATGTGCCACTGATGCTCTCCAACAATAATTTTTCACCCATGTATGCATTTCGTCACTGTGCCTGGTATATGCCATGATCATATCCTCATTGACTCTCAACTTCCCTGCTAAGTGGTGTGACTCCTGATCACAGTCATGCTAAGGTGACATATCACATCCCTCACTGCTAGTGTCAGTCCTGTTAGTGTCAACTTTGGAATCCCCAAAAATACTCTCTGCATAAAATAACGTGTTGAAATGCCCACTGTCTACTGTACTGTTCGGTCCTCCTGTATGCCACTAAACCCCATCACTAGATGTTATCTCCCTCTGAATCACACTATATCATGTATGAGCAGTTGTATCTTCCTGTGCACTCACCCTGCTACTATCATTTGCACCTGGATCCCATATAGATGTATCCAGACACGTGTTATGGTCATCCTGACCAATAAAGAGTGCATCCTCATCATTATAGGTCGATCCTGGAAGTAAGTGCTCCATCAACCTGTCAGTTTCCCCAATCTACTCAACTAATGGAGTCTCCCAAATCCGTGACTCAATCTCCTCATGTTGATAGGTATGTATAAGTTCCACTGTCTCCAAGTCATGTCTCTCCTCCTGGGTCTGGGGATCCATATGTCCCTGGTGTTCATCCCTCACACATGGCTCCTCCATCACATTTGAAATGCCATTGATATCCTCCTGTGATGTGGATATCATGGGCGTTTGAAAAGACGACAGACATGTCACGACCCTCCTAGGAAGCTCGTCATCTCTCGATGCTAACACGTGTGAATCCCCACTAGTGTCTCTACTATGCTAAGGTGTAGGGTTATCAACACCGTGTGATATGTTTATTGCAATGCAGGTTTTTTCATCCTATCCCTCCGACTGTCTATCCACTACAAAAGGGTCACCATCCTCCCCAAGTGTGTCATAATCACTAGTATTTGCAAGTGTGCAAGTGTCACTATCCTCTTGAAGCATGTCAGAATCACTAGCCTCTATACTACCATCATCGCATTGCTCCAAATAAGCATCTAGATATAGCTCTGTGTCGTCACACACCTCATCCTCAATGTCATAGTGTACCTCAATAATATGCTTCTTACCCTTACCCATACACCTATGATCTGGTTCCCAAGGCACCTTGCAACTGTAGCAAAGTTGCGTGCTCCTAATGGGTGTGGGGTTTCTCTGTTCTTCCAACCATCTAGCTTCTTTGGCTCTCTTTTCCTATGCTATGATGATCCCATTTAAAATTGCCTCTTCACTCCAACTAGGATTTCTTAAGGATACATATTGTGGAAATTTTATTTGAGCCCTAGTTTCCTTGCTAAGGCTGGAATATTTTATCTCCAAGTATGCTATCTCAAAGGATATCTCATCCATTTCTCCTTGTGTAAGTCCCCTCAGGCTGGCAGGAGTCTAGGATCTGATGCATGTGCTAATTCCCACTGGCTGGTAGGAATCTAAGCTTTGATGCCACTATAATGTTCCCAAGACAATATGCCAGGAACATCACAGTTTGGGTGTCTTTTTAAACTTTTTCTGGTTGTGGTATTTCTTCAAACACTTTGTTGATTTACTTGTTTGTGTGTGTTTTCTTGCAGGTTGACCTCTTGATTTCAGCCTTAGGATTATATTGATGTTTTATATGTGTGTTTTCAGCAATAGATAAGAAGATAAGAAATGTAACATACCTCAACCATTTGCAAGATCAATAAGATGATAGACAAGCCAAACATTGCAGATCTGATTTTATTCATAAATAGAAGAATCGGCTACAATGAGATGCCAATATGGAATGCAAATCAGATGGATCCAATAAGACAATAGAATATAGGAGCTTCTACAAAATTCTCCAATAGAAGAATACAAGCCTCCAAAGGCTGAATATCCACTGAAGATCAATACAGGAGTAGATCTAGCCGAATGAAGTGCCAAATCGTCAAGCTGGAAGATGCCACGCCCTGCTGAAACCCTAAATAACCTCAATAATTCAGACCTGCTACCAAATATGCCCAAACACTCCAATGAATATGTCAAACAGTAGATCGGGTAACTGCAAGAACAACCCAGGTGCTCAAATCTCCAAGACCCCTCTCAAAGTCATGGATCTAGCCTCCCTCCAAGAAATGGTGTGCCCCCCTGGATGCCTGAAACCCTAGATAATTCGGCCCTCCTCCTAGAGGCCTCCAAATGCTCCACAAAACCACTAGAATGATGTATCAAGGATTGGTTACCTCCCTGGTGAAGTCCCAAGAAAAATGATGAATATTTGATCTACCAAATGGTTGAAATCACTTTAATTCGTCCCATGCATCCAATAAATCAAATGATCCATAAAACTCCACCGGAATGGACTAGATCTAATGGCCACAACCCTACAATGAAAACCCAGGTGCTAGAATCCTTAGAATCCTTGCCAATCACCTGGAACGAACCTCTCTCAATGGATGGTTCACCCCCCTTGCTAGAAACCCCCAATAGTGTGCCCTCCTTCTCTTCTTGTGCCTATGGCTGGTGTTGAACCCTCCTGCACTAATGTGGGTCTGAACTAGAATGGTGTGGGAGAGTATTGCATCTCTGAAACCAAGCTTGGGATAATATAGGTGGAATATTTCACCACCGAATCGTCCTCTAGGGTTTGTTAAGTCAAAACGCTCAAAACCCCCAAGAGATGGGCCCTCTAGCTAGATGTAATACATCCACTACATAAATCACAATTTTTCGGCCTTTTTCGTCTTTTCTCCGATCAACAGAATTCCTCGAATCCATACGAGACCTGATACAGGCCCTGTCGTCCCTTATCCATACTCATATGATCAACGGCTGTGACCACAGGCCTTATCAAAGAGGTGCTCGTCGGCTTTCGCGACTCGGGAAATTGCGATACATGTATTTCCTTTTTCCTCTTGTCTCTTGAAGTGCCGAAATCCGAAGGGAACCAATAGTTTGTCATAACTAGAAATGCCTTGGATTAAAACATGTCCTTCCACCTTTTGGGGTTTTACTCCATCAAGATTTCGAGATGTGCGATGACAGGAGGTCTTGCACCTGGGATCCCCGAGAGATGAAACTCCGAAAAACCAAATTCTAACATGCTTCGCTATTTCGGGGTTTCCTCCGTCAGAATTTCGAGATGTGCGATGACAGGAGGTCTCGCACCTGGGTTTCCCAGGAGCCGAAACTCCGAAAAACCAAACTCTAACCTGCTCCACTATTTCGGGAATCCATCCATCGGGATTTCGCAAGTCAGGATTTCAGGACTTGCGAGTGCAAGAAGACTGAGCCTTGGGTTTCCAAGTTGCCAAAACACCGAAACACCAAGGCTTACCCACACTATACCTTTTCGGGATTACACCCATTGGGATTTCAGGACTGGCAAGTACAAGGGAATACACCTTGAGTATTCTGATTTCTGAAATGCCTAAATAGCGTAACATGTCCGCTTATCATACTTTCAGTATTACACCCATTGGGATGCTGGGACTGGTGAGTACAAGGAATCTTGCACTTAGGTACCCCGGGTGCTGAAACACCGAAAGGTCCTAACCCCTCCAAACACTGTCTTTTCGGGTTTTCATGAATCGGGGTTTCGGGACTGGCGAGTACAAGGAAGCTCGCCCTTAGGATATTCCGAATGCTGAAATACCGAAATATTTGGATTTAGCCATATGCTGTTATTTCGGGATTTCGGGAGTCGTGAGGACAAGGGTTCTTACCCTCTGATCTCCCAGGTACCGAAAAGTCAAAACGCTTACTAGAGGCCACGTGTATTCTACAACTGGATGGTCCAGGTATCCCCATGGGTCTTGAAATCGATGGTCCCAATTTCTTCACTACTTATGAAGGTAAAAAGGGGCCGAGGCATTAACGCCTGCCCTCCTTCATTCAATTTAATGGTCGTAACAGGCCTTAGATCCTTTAAAAGTATCTCATTCGTGCATTTAGCAAGAGGAAGGGTATCCTGGGAACCGAACCACCAAAAGGTCCTTAATTCATCCCCATGCTATCATTTCGGGATTTTGCGGGTCGGGGTTTCGGGACTCGCGAGTACAAGAGGACTCGCACTTAGATACCTTGGGTGCCAAAACTTCGAAATATCGAAGTCTAGGAATACCATTCTCTCTCATGTAGGGTTTTTCAGACTTATGTCATCAAATCCTTCGACAGATTCTTCGGTAAACTTTAAAAAGGGTCTCCCTGTGGGAAGATCTATCCAAGGCATCAGGTAAGACAAACACGGGAACAAATCTCCCAAGAGAAGACTTGAAAATCTATATTAGTTCAATATATATAAACATAAGTCATACATGGTCTTTCCAATAAAAGTATGCAGCCATCATTTTCTGATCAAAACACCCTATAGAAAGTCCTATACTGAAACCATTCATAATTGCACAGACTATGAGCATACATGTCAACATATAAATTTCAAGATACAAGATATAAAACACTTATCAGAAAAACACCCGGTTTGATGCAACTACTGAGAGGGGTGCTCGTTTCCACCCAACCGTAGGCTCAACAATTCCAAATGGATTTACCACTAGCCACCCCTGAGCTAAGACCATGATGCTTGATATTCTCTGTCTTTGTTCTTTAGCGATCGAGAACGAAGGTTACTCTCCTTCTTCTCTGCTATCACTCACTCTGTATTTTGTTCCAGAGTTCTTCTGATCTTTTCTTGCGGTTTCTCCCTCGCGTCCCCTCCCACACCTTTTACCTGCCTTTTCTTTCCCGGCGATGTTGTGTGTGGCACGAATTCCCCCGCGGTGGTCAGGTCTGAGGCCTCCACGGATGGGCAGTTCACCCCCATCCCTCATTAACTCATGAGGAGCCTCTTCACCTACCATCCTGGTGAGTAA
>JZKD02S1808909.1:492518-511891 GCA_000966675.3 Picea glauca
GCCCTTTCGGCAACACCTGCGAAGCAGATGTAGTCTCACTCGAAGTAGCTATGGGGGGATTGCAGGATAGAGATGTCTATAACAAAGGGGAATATCAAGTGGATCCAATACTAGAACAATACAACATGTATATGTCACTTATCGACTTATATATACTCCACACCACTATCTATCAGATCTAACACAGTAATGCAATAGCAGTATATCAAAGGGAAAAGAACATAGCATCAATCACACACACGACACAAGAAATACGTAGTTCACCCTCTCTCTAGGGCTACGTCCACAGAACTGTGCTTATAATATATTAAGATGAAGCATATAATTCTTGTCTGCACTCTTAGCTAGAAGATCTTCTCTCTTCTCCTCGCTATCTCTCCCCTCCCTGCGCACCCAGCTGTAGGGTTGATCTTCGCACCCAGCTGAAGATCTTACAATACATAAGGCTCTCGTACTCAACAATTTTATCTCACTCGATATTACTCTCTTGATCACACAACAACAATCATAACACCAACAATAGTAACAACAATAACAAAAACCTATCCCAGGTCCTCTTGACCTCTATTTATACATTACAATAGCTCACTGACATCCTTAGGCCGAAACCTAGGTGTCACAAACCCTAGATACCAAAACCCTAGGTGTCTAAAACCCTAGGTCAACTTGACCCGCGTTTTCAGGGCTTCGCTAACCTGTCTTTCCTTCCTTCTCGCGTGGTGCTCTAAAGCATCCAACGGTGGTTTTTTTCACTTGCTGAGTTGTCCACAATCCTTCTTCCTTGCTGATCTGTCATCCTCGATATCCTCATCCAACGACTTGCTTTCTCTTACTTTACTCCATCTTTTTTTCTCTTTTGCTCACTTCAACCTAGTAATAGTCACCGTGTCTTCTGCGCAGTTCACATTTTTCCTTTTCTTCCTTGCTCTTCGCTAACTTTCATAACCAAGGGCCAACATGCCCCTATCACTCACCTGTGACTCATCTCGAGGCACTTCAGATCTGACCTTTCTATTTTACTTCGAATTCAGATCGCATAGTGCAGCCTTTTCTTTTTGCTCTATTCCTCCTCTCATTCCTTGTGCAGACTATATTTTTTGTGTCTAGTACCCAGTTTCAACTGCACCTGGTACCTAGACCCTTTTCCTCGTGCTTTTACTGAGATATGTGAGGAAACTGGTTGTCATAATACAACTTCAATCGGCTTCCATTCACTAATCCTTCCTTCCATTCTCCATTCAAAGTATTCAACTACACAACTTCTCCTTATGTAACATAGGCGACCTCATATGGCCCAAGCCAATACATTCTGAACTTTCCTGGATGCTTCATGAACTTACTATCATATACCAATACCAGATCACCTTGCTTAAATGTCTTCTTTTTAATGTGTCTGTCATGGTAGGCCTTCTCTCTTTCTTTCTGTACCTGCTGATGGAATCCTGCAATAAATATTTCTTCTTCTAGTTCGACCAACTGTGCAAGCCTTTCTTGAACAACGCTAGTGTCATCCATATATATAAAGGAGACAATTCTTAGGCTTAGTACCAAATATTCCATTGGGACAACGACTTCGAGACCATACACCAACTTAAAAGGGGTCTGCATTGTTAGCTTCTTGCAAGTGGTTCTATAGGCCCATAATATTGCTAGTACTCTTAAATCCCTGTCATCTCTATTAACACTGCAAATCTTCGTCAGCATTGTCTCCAAGATCTTGTTGAATGCTTCCACTGTCTCATTTTCTTGTGGATGGTAAGACGTGCTCTTCTGATGGTGGACTGCGAATTCCTCAGTCAGGGCTTCAACTGTTTTATTTATGAAATGTGTGCCTTGATAACTCATAAGGATCTTTGGGCATCCAAACCTGGTTATGATTTCATCAAATATGAAGCACAGAGCTGTAGTTTCACTATAGTCCTTAACTTCTCTTACTTCAGCCCATCTGGTTAAGTATTTTGTTGTAGTAATTATGTACCTTGCTCCTTTGTGCTTTCCTAGTGGGTTTATAGGTCCCATGAAGTCAATGGCCCATTTCTCCAATGCTTGTAGGGTCAGTTGTGGTGCTAAGGGAATTTCATCTCTCTTGGATGGTTTCCCAACTCTTTGGCATACATCGTAGGCTCTGTAATAGTATTTAGCATCTCTGTGTAAGGTAGGCCACCAAAGGCCAGCTCTAAGAACCTTCTGTCCAGTTGTTTTCCCTGCATAGTGTCCTCCTGCAATGTGTTCATGAGCTTCTGTGAGGATTAATGGTCGCTCTGCCTCCATAACACACCTTCTCAATATCTCATTAGGTCCCATTTTGTATAGCTTTCCAGCTATAAGTGAAAAGTTGGCAGCGCACACTACTAGCATTTTCTTCTAAGGAATTGTATACTCACTAGGTGCCATTCCTGTTGACAGGAATTGGACTATCTCTGTAAAGTGGTCATCAATATTTCTAATGGCTAGAAGTTGTACATCCGACAGTGTGTCCTCCAAACTAGTGGGTTCTTCTCCATGTTATAACCTCGAAAAGTGGTCAAGACCTTTGTTCATTCTTCCTAGCTTAACTACGATCTCAAAATCATATTCTTGAAATAGCAGAATCCATTTTGATATTCTCCCCCCCAACACTGGCTTGTTGACTAGGTATTTCAGCGCAGAGTGATCAGTAAACATTTTAAAGTGTCCTCCCAACAAGTAGTGGCAAAATTTTTGCAGCGCATACACCATGGCTAACCCTTCTCTCTCAGTGGTGGTGTAGTTGATCTTTGTTGTTGATAGCTTCCTACTAGAAAAAGCTAACAGATGGTCAATATATCCTTCCCCAGGTTGTGCTAACACTGCTCCTAAGGAAATAGAAGATGCATCGACATGCACATGAAACTCCTTGCTCCAATATGGGAAAACCAAAATAGGCTCAGTAACCATTTTATGTTTCAGTGTGTCGAATCTCCACTAGCACTCTTCTCTCCAGTGAAATTGAGAGTCTTTCTTTAAAAGCTTCTCCATGGGTGTTGTAATCTAGGCATATGCTTTAATGAACTTCCTGTAATATCCAGTATGTCCCAACACAGTGCGCAACTGTTTGAATGAAGTAGGAAGGGGTAGATCAACTATGATAACAATTTTAGATGGATCGACCAATCCCTACTTGCATACAATATGACCTAATAACACTCCAAATGGTAAGAAGAAGATGAACTTCTTCATATTCAAGGAAATTTGACACTGCCTGCATTTGTCCAACATTAGCCTTAGACATTCAATATGATTTTTCAATAAACTAAAAACAACCCAATGACCAAAATATGCTTCTAGAAATTTATGCAGAAACTCATTGAATGCTTCAACCACCACCCTGGAAATATGGTTGGGGCATTCTTCAATCCAAATGGCATCACTATATACTGGTAGGATCCCCATTCTATTGAAAATGTGGTCTTATGGCGATCTTCCTTGGCAATCCGGATCTGATGGTATCCCGAAAATCCGTCGATAAAAGAATATACCTCTTGGCCTCCCACATTATCTAACACTTCGTTAGTGAATGGTGTAGGGAAGGGGTCATGCAAACATACATCATTCAACTTCTTGAGATCTATGCCGATCCTGATTTCTCCCGTCTTCTTGTCTTATACCACCATAGGGATAATCCACTCTGATTCTTCGACAGGTTCTATAATCCCAACTTCTAGCATTTTGTCGAGCTCAATTTTCACTTTCTCCTTATATTTAGGGTTCAGTCTGTAGGGTATTTTTTTTATTAGTCTTGCATTTGGTTTCAAATGGATTCTCATCTCTCCCATAGGCCCTTTAATGCCCTTCATATCAATAAACTTGGTCGGAAACAAGTCCTAATATTCATGTAGTAACTCTGTTATTTTGTCAATAGTAGCAGCATCCCAGTAATCTCCACCATTTGCAAGCTTCGGTGTCTGCTCTGATCCAATATTGACCTTCTTAATCTTGATCGGCTGTCCAATAAATGGTAGCTCAAATCCTGGTCCTTCCACATCTCTCTGGCCTTCTGTTTCTGCGATGTTCACCTTCCTCGAACCATCATCTTCATCAACATTGATGTTGTAACATCCTTGCAGTTTCTGGAGAGGCGCAGTCCATTCGTCCTCTTCTAGTTATAAAGGGAGGCTAGAGTCCTCCTCAAATACTTTCTGTCTTACAATCTATAATGATGATCTACTGAAGGATATTGACTGTCAAATAATAAGGTGGTTACAAAGTTCTGAGTCACACCTTTCCAATCTGCAGTTATGAGGGGCATCTTTGCTTGAAGGTACCAGTTGATAGGGGTTGTGTCGAGTGTGTTAATTAACTTGTGCACCCACTTCTCTTGAGGAATGGTTCTCTAGGATTCCTCGCAACTTCTCACATGGTCATTTTGGCAGCTTCGATCTATGTACAAAACTTCACAGCCTTCTACTTGTGTCGAGAACCGTGAGGTCATCAGGGTACGACATTGTATCCATTCTGTAATGTTGTTTTTGTGTGTCCCCTACCATCTTGCTGGTGTTGATTTCAAGGCCTCATCCATTTCCAACAATCTCTATTGTGTTGGTACACTTGCTTTGAATTTTGACAAGAAGGTTTCTAAAGGATTTAGATCATCAAAGGCGGGCAAGTTCCTTACTGTTGTGCTGATCCAACTAACATCTCTGGTTAATCTAGCACATCTCCTTGTAGATACTTCATACATTTTGTTATGCCAGTTTTCCAGTGCTTATTTTGAATCTAATGAACATGCACCGTCACTTCACCAGCTTAGGTTTCCATCGCCTGTAGGATTAATGTAATCTTGTTGTCTTGTTGTTAGTTTGTATATGTTTTCCAGTTCATATACGCATCTTCTTCTCTGATAGGTTTTGTGTATCGTTGACCTTCATATGGATCTAAAGGTGCAATGACCCTAAGGCCGCCTCTTTCAAACGTCATACATATTTTCTTTAAATAAACCATAGTGGAATTATTGAAAGCCTAATCAATTCCTAACAGTGAAGGGTAAGGGAAGTTGTCATCAACTATCTCAATCACTTCAAAATCTGCAAATGTTCTTACTCTGTCAATGTCCACAGGGACATGGTCCAATCTCCCAAAGGGGCTTACTGCCTGCTAATTAGCCATCCTAAGCCTGATAGGGGAATTAATCAAATTTGGTTTTCCCATCAATGTCCAGGTTTGCTTCATCATGACATTGACCTCCGACCCTAAGTCGAGGACCACATAGTCTATGTCATATTCTCCTATCTGAGAATTCAAGTGTAGTTCCTTATTTGTCCTTCTCTTCTTGGATAGTTGATGTACTGATTTGTTTAGTACATGATCTATCCTTCCTATCTCATACTGTTTGATTAAATTTTGTAGCTCTTGTATAGTGCTCTCATCCTGAATCAACTTAATACAAGTATATAAAAATTCCATGAGCTTGCTTACCTCTTTTATTTCTTTTGGCGAAGCAGACTGATCAAATTCTAGAGGAATTCCATATTCTCTTACTTCAGGTCGTGTCTTTGATTAAGAACCTTGATCTCCTATGAACTCTTTTCTTTCCTCCTCAAATATTTGTCTTTGTTTCTTTGCATCAAAAGTCTGGGTTTTCTCTGTAGCTTTCCGGACTCCTGAGTCTTGTGTACTCTTTCCTAGGATCAGTCCATCTTATCCTATAACAACGCCTCCTCTAGTGATAACAGTGACTCTAGGGTCTTCTTCACAAGTTTCAACATAAATCAGTTTCACTTGTGGGTTCTGTTGAGGTCCTTGTCTTTCCTAAAGCTTGGCTATCAATGCTGGACATTCCTCGATGACATGCTCAAAAGAGTTGCAGTAGCTGCAAGTGGTACAAGGGTTCTGACAGTCCCTTGCCAAGTGTCCTAGTTGTGCGTAGTTATAACAAATTATTTGTCCTTGACCTCAACCCATACCTCCTCCTCTTCCTCTGAATCCACTGCGAGGATTGAATTTTCCTCTCCCAGGGGAGTTATACTATGTAGTGTTTCCTTCTTGTTGTGCTTCGCCTTGAATTTTGTATATGTCTCTTGACCTTTCATGCATGAGGTCATAAGCCCTACAATCCCTATCATCGTGTCCCATGAACTTACTGAATGTGCAATACAAATTTGTGGGTGTCTGAACATATTTTTTCATGTAATATCACTCACTAGGGTGACATCTATTTCTGCATACCTCGCACCAGGGTAGGGTGACTTGCTTCAAAGGGCTCGGAGCTCCATAGGCCAAGTATTCATGAAATAGGGGATAGTGTTCCTTGTCATGGCCTTCCGATCTGCATCTGACACACTAGATGTCTTCTCTTTTATCTTTTCCCTTGTCTTTCTTCATATCTTCGACCTGGAGAGACAAACTAGTTAGTTGAATCAAGATTTGACTCATACCTGAGCTAGATTCTCCCATACGGGTTGATTCTAACTTCATGGTGATCTCCAGTGCCTCAGCCTATGAAGAAATATTTTGTTACATCAAAGGAACTCTGATGTGTGGTAAGAGGGAAATAATGAAACATTATTTGTTCTGCTCATCTTGGATCTGAAAATTCAATCGACTTGTTAAGGTCTTGAATCTCTGATGAAATTCCCAAACAGGTTCGACTACCTTCTTCTTTATCTCTTTCAACTCTGTAATACATTGTGACTCTGAATTGGGTTTCTTGAACTCTGTAGTCAATGAATTCTTGATCTCATTCAACTGCTTAGGCTGTGCAAGTCCTTGGACAAGCTTCATGTACCATCTCAGTGCGCGAGCCCTTAAGGTAGTACTAAACTGAGTTTTTTTAACAACTTCTTCGGTGACATTCTTAATATTCCATACAACTTCACATAGGAACTAGTGTTGATCAGGGTCTTCAGACTCATCTCCCCTAAAAATAGGGAGCCTCATCTCGTCTGCCATAGATCTTCCTAGGGTTCCTGACTGAGTATGTGGTGGAATACTAGTGATAGTGCTCTAAACACTTTGGTGTCTTGGATTACTCTGATTTCTTAATGCTACTGAATCAACAAGAGGGATAATAGTACTTACTTCAACAGTATATGAAGTTTGTGAAGTTTCTGTCTCTTCCCAGCGAGGTTCTTCATCTTTCCCTTCCTCTGTTCCAGCGGGTTCTGAATGCTCTCTGTCCATCAGATCTGCCTCTTCTCCACTATAGAAACCCTCGTCCTCGTAGTTCTTCTTAAATAGGCTTGCAAGATGAACTTCTCTGAATTCTCTCCTACTGTGTGTATGTCCAACCTCTGTGTCATTGTCGCTTTCTGAATTCTTTAATATTAGCTTTTCCAAATCTGACCAATCTACTGTATCTTCAAGATGTTCTTCTCATATTGCATCTTGATCCTCAACTTCAAAAAATGTAAAAATTTTCCTCTGTGTCCCTTGAAGAAATATCTCTCAGCTTGGCTATATGACTCTACTCTATCAACAACAAAATCGGTGATGTACCCTCAAATGGTGCTATCAAACCAATGATCTACTACTCTTGACACGACGTTATCAACTCTCTTGACCTTTTTGATCAACGTCGACGTCCAAACCATGGGAGGTCTAGATCTGATCTCAAACTGGATATCTGCTAACCTAACTAACCACTCATATAGCTCTTGATGGATTCCTCCGAAGAAAATCTCGTGGATATCAGTAAAGATATATATTTCCAACTAATCCTCCGTACTAATATTAGGGTTCTTGCTTTGGGCTTCAGCGAAGTCCTTTTCTTGATTTTCTATCCACTTTTGAATCTTTGTCTTTGATGGAAACCACCTTAACATTCCCTCAAGAAGATTACGGTCCCAACAATGAAACCATTTGTTAGCATAGGGTCAGACCCAGGGTTCAGCTCCAAGAGCGCACTAACAAGCCTTAACTACTGGCCCTTTTGGCAACACCTACGAAGCAGATGCAGTCTCACCCAAAGCAGATTGGGGGGATTACAGGATAGAGATGTCTACAACCAAGGGGAATATCAAGTGGATCCAATACTAGAACAATGCAACATGCATATGTCACTTATCAACTTAGATCTACTCCACACAACTATCTATCAGATCTAACACAGCAATGCAATAGCAGTATATCAAAGGGAAAAGAACATAGCATCAATCACACACATGACACAAGATATACGTGGTTCGCCCTCTCTCTAGGGCTACGCCCATAGAACTGTGCTTATAATATGTTAAGATGAAACACACATTTCTTGTATGTGCTCTTAGCTAGCAGATCTTCTCTCTTCTCCTCGCTATCTCTCCCCTCCTGCACACCCAGCTGGAGGGTTGATCTTCACACCCAGATGAATATCTTATAATACAGAAGGCTCTCGTACTCAACACTTCTCTCTCACTCAATATTACTCTCTCGAGCACACAACAAAAATCATAACACCAACAATAGTAACAACAATAACAACAACCCATCCCAGGTCCTCTTGACCTCTATTTATACATTACAATAGCTCACCGACATCCTTAGGCCGAAACCTAGGTGTCACAAACCCTAGATACCAAAACCCTAGGTGTCTAAAACCTTAGGTCAACTTGAACCACGTTTTTAGGACTTCCCCAACCTATCTTTCCTTCCTTATTACATGGTGATCCAAAGCATCCAACAGTGGCTTTTTCTGCTTGATGAGTTGTCCACGATACTTCTTCCTTGTTGATCTGTCATCCTTGATCTTTTTTGCTCTTTTGCTCACTTAGACCCAGTAAAAGTCATTGTGTCTTCCGTGCAGTTCACATTTTTCCTTTTCTTCCTTGCTCTTCACTAACTTTCATAACCAAGGGCCAACACGTGTGAAGGTGTTATTGTCGCTGCCAAAAAGACAGGGCCTCCTACCATAGTGTCGTTGCTGTCATAGAGTTACGATTTGAAGCAGTAAAGCCACAGTTGCCATTGTATAATTCCCGAGTAGAGAAGCCTTGGAGTGCCTAGTGCCTGCACCTACATGGAAGAGATTCTCTCTTCACCGGTTGAATGAATTTCCTGGGCAACTTCTCTGTGGAGTGAACAACAGCTCTATAAAGTGGAAGAGCAGAGGTGAGAATGCACAAATCCACTATTTCCTTCATCGAGTCCCTATTGTGAGACTATTGAAAGTACATTATTATAACACTAATTTGCACCAAACATGCTTATCGGGCATCAGGCCATCTCGTATTCCTTTTTTTCCAAGCCACTACTGAACAACTCTTCTAAAACCTCCATTTTTAAAGGCCCACACACCCTGCTCCACTATAGCCCACGTGTATCTATAGTGTCCACACTAGCTGACCCACTACAACCCACGTGGACCTTCAGAAGCACAAAAAAAGGAAAGTTACTGATGGAACACACAGCTTTGGGTAAGTTAACTAAACCTGTTGGCCATGCATGGTCGATCATTCAACCAAATACCCATCTCCTTCTAGCCTATAAAAAAAGGGGTAGGGGTCCCATTTGAAAGGAGGAAAATCATAGTAAAGAAACTATACTCGATTGAGCATTCCCTTTGTCCCAACCTTTAGCCATCCTTGTGCAAAGAGATGTATAGAGAAAAGCAGTTGGAAGACATTTGAAGAGGAGCCTAGGATCAGGATCGAGGAGTAGTAGCCGACTTTATCATTGTAAGGTATCATTGTGAAGTTAATAAAAGAATTTCTTTTCCCGTCCTGCCATATGAGATTGTCATTATTTGAATATTGATTGTATGATTAATTAAATCTTTAACCCATTAGTTCATAGACCAAATACTAGGGAGTTCTGTGCTCCCTAGTTTTCCATAGTGAGTTAGTCAGTCATGGCTTTGGGTCTCTGACCTAGGGTGGTAGACCTCCCACTCCACCGGTTGAGAGGACATTTCAGTCTTCTTCTTAGAAACATGGAGCCTCCTCTTTATAGGCATTGTTTTGATAACACTGGTTCTTCAGAGTCAGTGTGTGAGACTTTTACAGATTTGAATGATCCCACAAGGGGAGAACCTCTGCATAAGATATTCATGGATAAATTTCCTGACGATACCAACCAAGGAACCCCTTCACAAGGGTATTCTTGTGTTTTTCCTTTCTTCGGAAATGTTGGTGTCCCTTTGATGGCCACTTTGTACATTCCTGGGTTGAATGTGGGACTACCGGTTTGGTTGGGTACCATTCCAAATGTCTCGAATGCTCTTTACGCTTCTCAGCTAAGCACCTTAAGTCATGGGCACCCTGTTGATGTTTCTTCATCAACAAAGTCTTCTCCTCCTCCTTCTCCCACCTCTGGTGAAAGTAAAATTACTAGTAACCGAAAGTCTAAATGAAATAGAAAGAGGAAGAATAGGAAGAAGAAATCACCAACCTCTACGAGTCATGTTGGAGATAGGTCGACAACCTTTGCAAGTCACGTTGAAGACCAAAACCCAGCCTTTGCAAGTTATGCTGGGGGAAATCACCCACCCTCTGCAAGTCATGCTGGGGGAAAAATTCCAGTCCTTGCTAGTCATACTGGCAATAGGTCTGTAGCCTCTGTGAGTCATGTTATCGACCCATCACCAACCTCTGCAAGTCATGTTGGCGATGTGCAACCAACCACTGCCAGTCATGTTGGGGGCATTTATTATGTTGAGAAACCTAGATGGATAGGATGTAAGCCTAAGTTCCCTTGTAAGCTTTGCAAGGGATATCACCTTACTCATTTATGCCCTGGCATTCCATAGGTACAAAGATTGTGGTCCCTGTCTGCAATCTCTTCTGATTTTGAGTCTGCTGAGGTTTCCCCACAGTATATGCAGCCATTGGTTGAGAAAGTGGTCACGCTGATGCAGTCATCGACTAATCCCACTCCTCTTTTGAGGGGTGAGGTGCCTTTAGACCTTGTAGTCTTTAGCCTATTCAACCATTGGTTGAGAAAGTGATCATGTCGATGCAATCATCGGCTGATCCCACTCCTCTTTTGATGGGTGAGGTGACTTTAGACCATGTATTCTCTCAGCCTATTCAGCCATTGGTTGAGAAAGTGGTCATGCCGATGCAGTCATCGGCTGATCCCACTCCTCTTTTGGGGGGTGAGGTGCCTTTAAACCATGTAGTCTTGCAACCTATTCATCCATTGGTTGCGAAAGTGGTCATCCTGATGTAGTCATCGGCTAATCCCACTCCTCTTTTGGGGGGTGAGGTGCCTTTAGACCATGTAGTCCCGCAACCTATTCAGCCATTGGTTGTGAAAGTGGTCATTTTGATGTAGTCATTGGATGATCCCACTCTTATTTTGGGTAGTGACGTGTCTACCGACTATGTTTTTAGCATTTCTGGTTCAATACTTTCAGAACAAGGGGGCATTCTGCTCGTTCTGAGCACACCCCCTCCAAGCCCTAGGATGGTTTCCTTTGATTGGAATGACCTTGTTGAGCCTCATCTTCCTTTTGCCACACCTTTTCAAATAAGGGTTGAAGTTAATTCAACAAACATTTATCGATGTATTGTGGATGAGGGAGCCTCTGCAACTATTTTATCCTCCTTGGTTTGGAAATTCTTGGGATCTCCCAAGCTTGTGTCTTCTTTGCATGAGCTGTTGGCTTTTGACAGACGTCCGAGTGAATATTTGGGGATTCTTCCTCAGTTTCCTATCTCGTTTAGTGGGAAGACTGTCCTTGTTGATGTTATAGTGGTGCAAGGCCTGTTAGATTTCAATATGCTTCTCAGGCGTGATTATGTATATGCTATGAATGTTGTAGTGTCTGTGCTCTTCCGAGTGATGCATTTCCCTCACAATGGAAGCATTGTCACTATCAATTAGCTGGCATCTGATAATCATCATCCTAATTCAACATTATTTCAAACTACCCCTTTATATGTTCCTAGCGTTCATGTAGACTCTACCTCACCACGGGTTAATTATGTGGCATCTTATCCTCGGTGTTCAATTGCTTCTTAGCAGGAACCGGTGAAATCATGTGTTCCCTCTCAAGACTTGGTCTCAACAATTGATCCATTGGTTTATCCAATGAGGGCATGGGAAGCCTTGTTTCCCTCTCTTGGTCCAAGTGGGCTTGAGTACCCTTCTGAGTCTGATCTCGTTGTTTGTAGATCCTCAAGCCCTCGTGCTCGTGATTCTTCGCTGATAGACTTTGCCAATCCTGGCCAGAACTTCGATCATCATATGGAGTATGGTCAGTTTACTTCACCCTTTGGGACTATTGACCCTCATTTGCATGATTTCTCGGATTTTGAATTTCCTTCAGATGAGGCTATCCTTGAAGCCATGACTACGGTTTCTATACCGTGGGAGGACTTACACCGTGGTTTGTGTTTTCTTCCCTTTTGGGAGACTTTCCAAGTTGACTATCAAAGAGACTCTTGGTCTGATCCTAGCAGCGAGCTCTACCTAAACCAGTTTCATACATGAGTCGTAGCTCCCATGGGTCTTCTTTTAATCCCTTTTCATACCCTCTAAAAATGAAAAGATTGTTGAGCGATCTTGTTGACCTTCACACTCATTAAACTGAAATTTAAAGGCACGTCTATCTGACGGTATTTTACCCCTTTTTCGATCCGGATGATCAACTGTATGAACAAAGGTATACTCTAGAGGCCTTGGTTCTCTAGAAGAGTATTCTCAGATATAATTTTAACCCTTTTTCGGGTCTGATAGACTAAATTTACAAAAAAGGAACCTCCATGGAGTCCATAGTTAAGCTCTTTTCAGAATCCCTAAAATTGAAAAGATCGTCGAGTGACCTTATTCTTTCACACTCGTTAAACTGGTCCAAAAGAACATTCCTGATGGAGTCCATAGTTAATCTTTTTTCGGACTCCTTAAAAATGAAAAAATTGTTGAGTGATCTTGTCTTTATCACACTCATTAAAATGGTTTTGAATAGATGTCTTTTTGGTGCTAATTTACCCCTTTTTTGAACCGACTAGACTACCTTCGGAAAAGGTACCACAATGGAGTCTCCTTTTATGTTTTTTCAGACTCTCTAAACATGAAAAACCATCGAGCTTACCTTCTCTGGGCTCGTTAAAATTACATCGAAGGACATTACCATTGTGTGTTTTGTTAACCGTGTTTGCATACTTGCGTATTTGACCTAATGCCGACTCCATGTTGCTCTCAACTGAACCATCTGAAGCATGCCTTATACACAATCCTTGTAGCACTTTGCCTCTGCGTCTTGACACCTTTGGCCCCTGGAGGATTTTTCTTGAGTGTCCTTTTCCTACACATGTCCCTTTGCCTTGAGCATCCCTGTGTTCTGTGTGCTTGGAACTAGTATGTTTGTGACACTCGATCCTCCTTTGTATCGTAGCATTCTTTTATTCTTTTTCAAGCTTTCCAACATTATTGAAAAAGACAAAAAAATCAAATATACCCCAAAAAGAGGAAGGGAAAAGTATTTTCTTTTTATTGGCAGCACAATGAGTCGCCCTTGGGCAAAGCACATCCTTTTTTTTTTTCTTCAAGCTTTGGGATTTAATATGACCTTAGGAAGTTGTTCTCGCTACATAGAGTTGTGTCCTCCTCCATTTGGTTATTCTTCCAAACACATGGAGAGTTTGCGTCGCCTCCTGCCTCGTGAACTTATGTCAATGCCATGCTTCCTGAGTCTCATCATTTGTCGTGATATTGTCCAAGGGAAGTTTTTACCAAGCTTGAGTCGGCCCCTCTACAATTTGTCTCTTGCCCTCATGCCCGACCATCCCGAAAGTCCAATCAAGTCTTTGTTCGAAATCAATGAAGCCTTTAGTCTGTTCATCAAGATTCTCTAGTCCATGACCGACGAGTTGTCGAAGACCTCTGGGTAGTGAAGTCGTACACTCATATTACACTCCTACCCGAGTTTTGAATATTTTGAAGTTATTTCTTGAGCTCCGAAGACCTCATCTCCAACCATCAAGCCTTATTAGCTTCTAGAAGATGGATACTATACATGTATATCTTTTTTATTTTGAGATGTAGATCTGTTGTGTATTGCTCGTGGCTACACTTTATATAGTTATATGAAATTGATCTACAATGTATTTGATTGGTATCCATGATTTTATTTCATCCCGAGCATGGGTGTGCCCACCTCGGTGAGACAATTTTCATTTTGCAGATGGCACCTCCCGATTTATGGTCCCTGGGCTCACTTGTTTAGAACGTTGGTGAATATTGATAATGTATTTCGGCCATCAGATGCTCTTATGACCTCACACATTAGGGGGCATCTGTTATAACCCTAATTTGCACCAAACATGCTTACCTGGCATCAGGCCATCTCATATTCCTTCTTTTCCAAGCCACTACTAAACAACTCTTCTAAAAAATCCATTTTTAAAGGCCCATGCACCCTGCTCCACTACATCCCATGTGTATCTACAGTGTCCACGCTAGCTGACCCACTACAACCCATGTGGACCTTTAGAAGCACGAAAAAAGGAAATTTGTTGATGGAACACACAACTTTGGGTAAGTTAACTAAACCTTTTGTCCATGCATGGCCGGTCATTCGACCAAATACCTAGCTCCTTCTAGCCTATAAAAGAAGGGGTAGGGGTCCCATTTGAAAGGAGGAAAATCATAGTAAAGAAACTATACCCGATTGAACATTCCCTTTGTCTCAACCTTTAGCCATCCTTGTGCAAAGACAAGTATAGAGCAAAGTAGTTGCAAGACATTTTAAGAGGAGCCATGGATCAGGATCGAGGAGTAGTAGCCGACTTTATCATTGTATGGTATCATTGTGAAGTTAATAAAAGAATTGTTTTTCCTGTCCCGCCATATGAGATTGTCATTATTTGAATATTGATTGTATGATTCATTAAATCTCTAGCCTATTAGTTCATAGACCAAATTCATGTGGAGTTCTTTGTTTGTCTTTTGTGAATGCAGGTCAGCATTGGGAGGAGAGTTGCAGTCAAAGGACGACCAAGAGTGAATTGGGATTGACATAAAACATGAAAAATAAGGTGTGTCAACTTAATCTATCGAGCCTTGTATTTACATATGAGTGATGGGGGTTTAGGCATGGGATGATGGTAAGAAGTAAGAATATTTAGGTCATTTCTGCATGCATGCTAAAAACCCTTAGTGCTAGTCCGTAGGAGGGATTTCCCACCCACAACATACATGCAATTGTATCCCAAGAACAAAAGATTCATGTGGAGGAGGTTTCGTGATTCATTTTTAGAGTCGTCATCTACTGTAGAAGAGTTTGTTGCAACTCTATTCAATTTCCTAGCTCATCTTTGCAACGAAGAACGTGAATTCCCCACACTGTGACTGTTGAATTTATCAAATCTTGTGTGATCTTACTAAAATTGTATTTTTGAGCTCGTGCATTGCTGAAGACCCAAAAAATCGAATCTTGCTAGTGTCGCAGACCTTTGAAGGAATGATCAGAAGGAGATTCATAGAAGCATGTTCAATTTCAGTTAAATTGAGGTCGAATATTGGATATCTGTCCCTGCCACCACATGAGCACATGAGATCTGTTGGGAATGAGGTCTGGTGAGATCGTGGATGTGAATGAATATCACCATGGGAAAGAAGGGTTGTTGTTGTAAGAACGTGGAGGAGATGGTCGAGGAGGCGTGCCTGCTAGAGATTAAGTAGATGTCATTCGCTGGAAGATGTGACATCTGAGTTGTGTGAGGATTTTTTATTGTAGATCTGTTGTCAAGGATTTGACCATAATGAAATCATTGATTGTAGACCTGTTTGGAGTTGCCACATAAAAATAGAGAGACGCAACATTGCAGCCAGCATTGAGGGCGTCAATATTGTTGAAAATATACAATTGAATTTTCTCTTTCCAAGCCACGAACTGTCAGCGTGAAAGAGAAGGTTTGATGCATTCTTTATGTGTAAAGGTAATTTGCAATCATTGTTTATGCAATCGTTGCTCTTGGAACCAACAATCTCAGTTTTATTTTATATATGGCGCATGATTCCCAATCATGGTGATATTTTATTATTTGATCGTAAAAATCTTGGAATGAGAAAAGTGTGAACATGAATAGTGTGGATTTGGTGAAATACTAGAGGTAGAAATACAAATTTTACTGTGACAAACAGTTTACAATTCTTAGATAGTGAACAAGAGGGAAAATTGGAATTTTTCTGCATTAATTAGTAATGACATAGAAAATAAGTTTGATGCACAATTGCTTGCTACTCTCATGGGTAAGCAAAGGAAAATTAGACAGCTCCAGAGAGGGTTGAAACAAATGAGGAGAAAGAATCAGCAGGAAGAGTCATTGTATTTTGCAGATCAATATAATGTGTTTTTAGCTGAAGAACCTGTGTTTGACGAGAAGAATGCGGAGATAGATCTGATCAATGAAGAATTTGATGAATTATATGAAATAGTGATGCCAAATTTTCCATTCTTCTTAGGTATAAACTGTGAACCTTGGGAAACTAAAATGAAAAAAATTACTATGGTTAGTAGATTTATTGCATTATGATCATGAAGGTTGTGTCAATTTCTATGATAAGAGAAGAGGTGAAATAACATTACAACTTATTATGTCAGCATTGCATGAAAATATATTTTCTGGTATTTTGTGTGAATTTGGTGAAGTATACAATGCAAAACTATTTTGGAATATTCTTGAAATGAAGTACAGTATGAAGTGGAGTGAGAATGTTGAAGTTGATGAAGGTGTTTTTGTTGGAAATGGTGATTGTGTTGACAGTCTTGTAAGTGGAATAGAGACTGAAAATGACATTATTGAAGTTGCAATGATTAATGAAGAAAGTATGTATGTAGCTGACAATAAAATAACATTTAGTGATTTGGTGAATTCAACTGAGATTGATAATGGAGATGAATGTATAATTGTTAATGAACCCCTGGGTGACTCTTTGGTAAATTTAGTTAAATATGATGATGACAACTTTTCAAGTGAATGTTGGTTCCATGTGCTGTAGGAGAAGAAAATCATAGATGATTTGTTAAGTGGAAAAGTAACCCTTCTTACAAATTAGGTGGATGAAACTACAATAGGGAAGAAAGATGAAGAAAGGAAAGATCTCTTAGAAGAGAAAAATGAAAAGAGCCAGTATGGTTCTTCCTATGATTTTTCATATGATTGTAACAATGTTTTTGAGTGTGCAGGTTTACAAGACAACAAATTATTTCCAGTAGTGACTGATTATGAAGAAAACATGGAAGAAAATGAAGAAATTCAGGAAGAAAATATTGAGTGAATTTTTATGGTGTGGATCCCGGAAGAAATCAAGTATTATTATGAATTGATGTTGCAACAGTCCATTGAGCATGAGATTGATGATTGTATCCAAAAAGTGAAGCAACCCACTAATGAGAAGTTGGAAGAATTTGTAAGAATTAAATTCAGTTGCTTCTAAGAACCTGCAGAAGTGTTGAGGACACATAACAATAGTTAGCCACCAAGTTCAAAAATGAAGAAGAACAAAGCCAAGATGACAATGAAGCAGAACAGAGTCAAGATGAAACATATTTGGAGAAACAAGCCAAGGAAGAAGCTCCATCTCCATCACTATCTGACAACAAGAAAGGTCAAGATGAAATTGTTAGACTCAAGTTGTAAGCCTACCTGATTCTAAGACCAGCATGCATATTACTTATGTTAGGCATTTGTATTTCTAGACAATCCATTTCTCCATTAAGGGGGAGTGTTGGAGAAATAATGGATAATCTATTAGTTAGGCAGTTCTGATTGTGTTTGTATTTAGGACTTAGATCCTTTTTCCTAGGAGTTTGTTCTAAATCTCTACCTAATGTATTTCTTTATATTCATTACTGATTAATATGAAGAGTGTGGCATTGCTTAGGATGCCTCCAAGCATAGCCTACCTCACCTATGCGGATCTGGTCTCATTTCCATTTTCTAAGTAGTCCATCACCAAAGATGGTAACTCTTTCATAAAGGTACAAAATTTGATGAGAGTTCTTTTAATAAAACGAAGCTAGGAATAATACTAAGTGAGTACAAGATATGTAAAATTTATTCAAAATTATTGTTCAGTGTAGAGACAATATAATATATAATGAACATTTTAAGCATGAAATCTAAATGATTGCTACATTGAAAATTGAGTATGATTTTTAATTATGAGATTGAATGATAAATGTCATTGTTATCAACTATTTTCCTGGAATTCAAACAAAATCTGCTACTTCAAGAATGGCATCTAAAATATTTGTTAAACAAAATTCATAACCAACTTCTTTCATAAACCCCCCTTTCAATCTAGTTTAATGGTCCCACCATTTTTTCAATCTAGTTTAATGGTCCCACCATTGTCAGTAGTCCAAAAACTAATGAAAATTTCTCGTTCCACATTGTAACCATGATGTGGAAGATTTAACTTTAAAATTATTCCTCATTACCATTATGCCAATGTAATGTGAATTGATAACAATTACAAGTTCTCAACTAAAATAAATGTGTCCAAACACTATGAGAAATATAATAGTAAATAAAACTCAAATACATCAAATATAATGTTGTTTGTTTACCTTAGATTGTGTATACAATGATGAAATGACCTTTTCTCGAACATAATATATTAAAGAATTTAATAATAAAATTGAGTTCTTCAGGGGCGGCAGGTGTGGGAGGGGTTTTATACGGCCCAAGAGGAATTCGAGTTTTGGACTTCTTCTGGAATTTGGGCATTTGCATCGAACAATCTGGTTGAAGCCTATGTGTTATATCAAGGATTACTATTTATGCAGGCATACCAGATCAACCAAATATCCATAGTGGGAGACTTTAAAAATATCATTAGATACTTTGTCAAAGGTTCTTCCCCCAACGATGCTAAGATTAAGAGAATTGTTGAAGAATCTGGCTACTCCTAGCTAATACCTCAACAAAACAATTTCATATTCTCAGAGAAAATAATCAAGAAGCAAACAAAATGGTGAATAGGGCAATTGGTATGGCCCTTGGTTCTTTGCAGGTCCAAGGGAGTGTAAAATTTGTAGCCCCCCCTAATGGAAAAATTTACAAAAAGGATTGGGGTATGTAGGGCCCATGCTGACGTTAGAAGAGGAAGGACAAGTGGGTATGGCATGCAAACACGAGATCCTAGCATAAATCTTCGAGGGCCTTTGAGAAGTAGTTATTCCATTTTTGTGTGGCTCATGGGGAAGAACAGGTTGTGATCTCTGTTAATCATGCCTCGGGATGAAACTTGGGTTCTCCTATTTGGTGATGGTACTTCGTCCCTTGGGAATTTAACACATGAAGTAGGTTGGGAACTCAATGTAGATTTTTGATGACAAAAAAATCAGCAAATGAATTTTTTGTCAAACACTTAGCAACTGTTAAGCCCTAATATTGGCTCATTACCCCTTAATTGGGGCATATTAGATTAGTAATGTTATTTTATTTATGTCGGCTTTAGGCCATTAGTTGTAATTTAGATTAGTAATG
>JZKD02S1808909.1:511901-529902 GCA_000966675.3 Picea glauca
TTCCTCGATAAAATATCAATTATAGAAATTCCATTTCATATTTAAATTATTTTAAGGTGTATATATAATATTTATTTATTTTTTAAATATTAATATAGAACTCTATGCTTAATAGAAGGTTATTTAATATACAATAAATTGAGGTGATGACAATTTTTAATTTAATTAAAATAAATTCATAAATAATTATTTTTTAAAATATATTTCTTACAACATAAATATAAGAACTCAATTTTTTTTAAACACAAATTGGAAAAAATTATTAATAAAAAGGGCATGGCCAAGGTTGATGAGCACATAAGAAAAGGTTGGTATACAAAAAAAAAAACCTAGCATCATTATTCTATCCATAACCCAGATTTTCTTACCAAGTCTATAATGCCTAACATTTCTTCCAGATTCTATACTATATCCAAAAGCCAGAAAACATTCAAAATGAAAATAAATATCAGTAAGTGTGAAAATTCATGCTAGAGCTCTTCCTTTATCACTTCTTTTATTGGAATCTCCACAACCACATTCAAATATGGTAGTATCTTCATTCATTTTGCCTCCTAGCGAACGAAGTCTCCCATATCTTGCTCGGCAACTCACGCTTCTAAAGGTGAAGTCCTCCTATCCAATTGACATTGTAATGACTCTCCTTTCCTGTGAAGGAAATCCACTTCATCTTGGAGTTGGCCAATTAACATTATGTTCTCATCCAAAGTATCAAGAGAGAAATATATGGTCGAGCTGTGTGAGTCGGCCTTGATAGAAAGACGTTGGGTGGAAGTAAAGTTATCCTCCAAGGATTCTGTCACCTCTGCTACCTGTGCGAACTTAGGTTATTTTCCTTTAGCCATGTTTGTAATACAATTACAGGAATCGTATTCAATAATTTTTGGAACCTCCACAAAGATATTACCAACCAGGCCTACCAACACGAAATTAACACCCAAAAAAAACCAGATTTTCCAGAGAGAGGGAGGAATGATTCGCTCCCCAAGAAACCCTCTATTAATGGCCAGTATACTTCCTATCTGGAAAATAAGAACAAACTTAAACCCAACTGGGATTGGAAAATTTTTAGCAAGGCTTAACGAGGATCCAACATGCAAATTACTCCACATAGGAATGACCTTCATCCATAAAGGAAGACAAAAGAAGAAGCAACCTTGAAGCCTTCCATGATATGATTCCAAACAACCGAGTAATACCCCCTTGTGCATCCATCATTGAGAATCCAAACCCAGAATCGAATTTGTTGTTCTTTTCTCCTTGATTATGATTCATATAACATGTCCCCCAATTTGAGATTGAACTCGAAGAGCTATCATGCATGCATTCACGATCATATATGATTTCTTGTGCTCCAGAGGTCTAAATGAAGCTAGTGTGGCCTGTACTTGCCATTGCTGCGCAAATTCTTTCTTCATTACCTCCTTTACGCCTGTCAGCAAAGTCATTATCGCTTGGGGTGGATTGAGTGTTAGCTTTTTAGCTTGGGAGGTACTCCGCATGTTTTGTCTTGTATGTGGATGTTACCTCATATTTACACTACCAAGCACTTAACTTTGTAATGACTTTTTATAAAGTTGTTTTAAGTGGTTCTTTTATTAAAGTGACTTTTTAATAAAGTGTACCTTCTAATTTTAAAGTGACTTTATTTTCATAAAGCACTTATGTAATAAAGTGAAATCACTTTAATATTTCAAGTGATTCATTTTGGAGGGAATGGATCATGACCCTTGATCTTGAAAAAGGCAAGATCTAATCTTGGCCTTTGGATTTAGGGTTGGGAAGGTGAAAAGAAACTTTGGAGGGAAAATGTCATTTTTAGATTATAAAAGAATGCATTGGGTAGTGTGCAAGACATATTGAGGAGGAAATTGAGAGAGATTTTCTGAGCATGCTTGAGAGAGGAAAGTGAGCAACAAAGAGGGAATGTTTTCCAAGGGAGCTAGGGCACAAATCCCAATGAAAGATTTTATGTTTTATGGATGAGATATTTTTCTGTTGTGGGAGGCTGTACTGTATGGATCCGTACAGTCTGTACAGTCTATACAGTAGTATGTATTTGGCATGAAAATTGAGGCAATTTTGGGCACAATTTTCGAGGCAGATTTCATATTTTTACTTGTTGTTTTTGGGTCGTACGAAATAGTCCGTACAACTGAATATGGGCATGAAAATCGAGGTACAGTCTGTACAATAGTACGTATTTGGCATGGAAATCGAGGCAAAATATAGTGGGACTGTTTTGGTGCTGTGAGGTACTTTCCTTGGGTGGAAATGTGTATTTGTTGTTGTTTTGTACTTTCCTAAATCTAAGTAATAATATCTCTCTCTTTCTCATTGGGTTTCCCCACATTGGGGTTTTCCCTGGCATTTACCTAAATTTCTGAGTTTATGGGTTGTTGTCCACCATGTTTATTTCCACTACTATTTTTCTTAGCAATGTGTGTTCTGCTTATGGTAATTTTTGAATGTGGGTTTAAATAATTTATGAAGTTTATGAAGACAATTATCTCTAGGTTGCTAAGTGTTTGACAACAATTTCATTTGCTGATTTTTTTGTCATCAAAAATCTACATGGTATCAAAGCTTTGTCTCTGAGTGACAGTGGGCAGTGTGATTTTTGGGTAAAAGGGTGTGATTGTTTTCCTTGAGTTGTGACAGGGAATATGGTTGCAAGCATTAGATATGAAGATTGTTTGGATGGCATTTCCAACTATTTGCAGTGGAAGCTCTAATTGTCAATTGTTCTCAAGGAGAACAAAATTTATAACTATGTCAACTCTGTTGTGGTAGGTCCCATAGTAGATCCTGTTTCTTTGGACTTGCATGAGACCAAGGAAGCCAAGTCTCAGAGGATTATTCTAGATGGGGTGAAGGATCACCTTATCCCACACTTGGATGAGAAAAAGACTTCCAAGGAGATGTGGGATGCACTTAAAAACTTGTTTGAGGCGAAGAATGAGAACCGAAATATGGCCTTGAAGGATAAGTTGCATGATACCAATATGGGTAAGGAGGAGAGTGTCTCTTCTATCTTACCTAGGTGGCTCAAGTAAAAGATGAGATGGCAGTTGTTAGAGAGGTCATTACAGATTCTAAGTTGGTGAGGATAGCCTTAAATGGCTTCACCAAAGAATGGGAAGTCTTTGTGAAGTGTGTGGTTGGACATGAGCATCTACTAGGTTGGATCAGACTATGGGATGATTTCACTCAGGAGGAGATCCGAGAAAGATCTCAGAGCAGTGAACAGAAGACCAACAAAGTTGATGAGAATGTTTATCTTACTGCAAAGAGCAAGAAGAAAGGAAGTTCTGGAAGGGACTTGAGTAAAGTCAGATCCTATTGTTGTAACCAGTTGGGGCATATTGCCTCTCATTGTCCTGAGAGGAAGAAGAAGATGAAACCAGAGGGGCCTGAGATAGTTGATACAACAACCATGGAAGACTTTGCTTCAAAGTATGAAAATGAATTTTCTTTGGTGACCCTAGTTTCTAGTGTCGGCAACAGAGGATTTGGAGGTGATATCAGATGGATTATGGATAGCGAAGCCTCTAGCCACATGACGGGAATCTGGCAAGTATTCCTAGATTTCGCAGAGATTGGTCATGGCTGACAGGTGGTAAATGAAGGTGGTATGGAAAAATTTGTACTTGGGGTTGAGAATGTTAGATTCCAAGTCGAGTTTGGGGGACTCTTGGATCTTGATGGAGTTCTCTTTGTTCCAACGTTGAGGGTTAATTTTCTCTTAGTATCAGCCTTGGACGATGTAGGATATTGTGTATTGTTCAAGAGAGAACATGTCTTTATCTACAGGAAGGGAGTGGACCCGGTAAAGCTGCAGTTGATCAGTAACCGAGTGGATAGGTTGTATATGTTGAGAGGAAAACCTTCAGTGTATGATTCAACATCTGATGAGGAGTGTGAGGAGGCTTCTGAGACTCCAATGGCGCTAAGGATTCAGTCTTTCATTCTAAGAGAAGAGATCGATTCAATTATGAGCACTGGCAGGAGGCTTAGCTAGGTTCATCGAACCAATGCTCAAGATGAAGTGAGCTCAGGGTTCCAGGATGTTGCCAGGAGAAGATATTCTAGTTCGAGTTTTGTACAGGTGTTGAGGATGGCTCAGATTTCAGAGGGAGATCCTACATAGAACAGTGTGATGGAACCAAATGATAGTGGTGGTAGTGAGTACTTCCCTCGCTAAGAGGGAGTGTTAGCTTTTTAGCTCGGGAGGTACTCCGCATGTTTTGTCTTGTATGTGGATGTTACCTCATATTTACACTACCAACAACTTAACTTTGTAATGAGTTTTTATAAAGTTGTTTTAACTGGTTCTTTTATTAAAGTGACTTTTTAATAAAGTGTACCTTCTAATTTTAAAGTGACTTTATTTTCATAAAGCACTTATATAATAAAGTGAAATCACTTTAATATTTCAAGTGATTCATTTTGGAGGGAATGGATCATGACCCTTGATATTGAAAAATGCAAGATCTAATCTTGGCCTTTGGATTTAGGATTGGGAAGGTGAAAAGACACTTTGGAGGGAAAATGTCATTGTCATATTATAAAAGAATGCATTGGGTAGTGTGCAACACATATTGAGGAGGAGATTGAGAGAGATATTTTTAGTATGCTTGAGAGAGGAAAGTGAGCAGCAAAGAGGGCACATTTTCCAAGAGAGTTAGGGCACAAATCCCAAGAAAATATTTTATGTTTTGTGGATGAGATATTTTTTTGATGTGGGAGGCCATATTGTACGGATCTATACAGTCTGTACAATAGTACAAATTTAGCACGAAAATCGAGGTAGTTTTGGGCACAATTTTCAAGGCAAATTTCAGATTTTTACTTGTTGTTTATGGGCCGTAAGGAATAGTCCATACAACTGACTGTGGGCATGGAAATCGAGGTATAGTACAATCTGTACAACGGTATGGATTTGGCATGGAAATTGAAGCAGAATATAGTGGGACTGTTTTGGTGCTATGAGGTATTTTCCTTGGCTGGAAATGTGTATTTTTTGTTGTTTTGTACTTTCCTGAAGCTGAGTAATAATATCTCTCTCTCTCTCTCTCGTTGGGTTTTCTCACATTGGGGTTTTCCCTGACATTTGCCTAAATTTCTGAGTTTATGGGTTGTTGTCCACTGTGTTTATTTCCACTCTATTTTGCTTAGCAATGTGTATTTCTTCTGATGGTAATTTATGAATGTGGGTTTAAAGCATTTATGAATTTTATGGAGACAATTATTTCTAGGTTGCTAAGTGTTTGACAAAAATTTCATTTGCTGATTTTTTTGTCATTAAAAATCTACATTGAGTTCCCAACCTACTTCATGTGTTAAATTCCCAAGGGACGAAGTACCATCACCAAATAGGAGAACCCAAGTTGCATCCTAAGGCATGATTAACAGAGATCACAACCTGTTCTTCCCTATGAACCACACAAAAATGGAATAACTAATTCTCAAAGGCCCTCGAAGATTTATGCTAGGATCTCGTGTTTGCATGCCATACCCACTTGTCCTTCCTCTTCTGACGTTAGTGTGGGCCCTACAGACCCCAATCCTTTTTGTAAATTTTTCCATTAGGGGGGGCTACAAATTTTACACTCCCTTGGACCCGCAAAGAACCAAGGGCCATACCAATTGCCCTATTCACCATTTTTTTTGCTTCTTGATTATTTTCTCTGAGAATGTGAAATTTTTTTGTTGAGGTATTGGCTAGGAGTAGCCAGATTCTTCAATAATTCTCTTAATCTTAGAATCGTTGGGAGAAGAACCTTTGACAAAGTATCTAATGATATTTTTAAAGTCTCCCACTATGGATATTTGGTTGATCTGGTCTGCCTACATAAATATTAATCCTTGATATAACACATAGGCTTCAACTAGATTATTCGATGCAAATGCCCAAATTCCAGAAGAAGTCCAAAACTCGAATTCCTCTTGGGCCGTACAAAACCCCTCCCACACCTGCCTCCCCTGAAGAACTCAATTTTATTATTAAATTCTTTAATATATTATGTTCGAGAAAAGGTCATTTCATCATTGTATACACAATCTAAGGTAAAAAAACAACATTATATTTGATGTATTTGAGTTTTATTTACTATTATATTTCTCATAGTGTTTGGACACATTTATTTTAGTTGAGAACTTGTAATTGTTATCAATTCACATTACATTGGCATAATGGTAATGAGGAATAATTTTAAAGTTAAATCTTCCACATCATGGTTACAATGTGGAACGAGAAATTTTCATTAGTTTTTGGACTACTGACAATGGTGGGACCATTAAACTAGATTGAAAAAATGGTGGGACCATTAAACTAGATTGAAAGGGGGGTTTATGAAAGAAGTTGGTTATGAATTTTGTTTAACAAATATTTTAGATGCCATTCTTGAAGTAGCAGATTTTGTTTGAATTCCAGGAAAATAGTTGATAACAATGACATTTATCATTCAATCTCATAATTAAAAATCATACTCAATTTTCAATGTAGCAATCATTTAGATTTCATGCTTAAAATGTTCATTATATATTATATTGTCTCTACACTGAACAATAATTTTGAATAAATTTTACATATCTTGTACTCACTTAGTATTATTCCTAGCTTCGTTTTATTAAAAGAACTCTCATCAAATTTTGTACCTTTATGAAAGAGTTACCATCTTTGGTGATGGACTACTTAGAAAATGGAAATGAGACCAGATCCGCATAGGTGAGGTAGGCTATGCTTGGAGGCATCCTAAGCAATGCCACACTCTTCATATTAATCAGTAATGAATATAAAGAAATACATTAGGTAGAGATTTAGAACAAACTCCTAGGAAAAAGGATCTAAGTCCTAAATACAAACACAATCAGAACTGCCTAACTAATAGATTATCCATTATTTCTCCAACACTCCCCCTTAATGGAGAAATGGATTGTCTAGAAATACAAATGCCTAACATAAGTAATATGCATGCTGGTCTTAGAATCAGGTAGGCTTACAACTTGAGTCTAACAATTTCATCTTGACCTTTCTTGTTGTCAGATAGTGATGGAGATGGAGCTTCTTCCTTGGCTTGTTTCTCCAAATATGTTTCATCTTGACTCTGTTCTGCTTCATTGTCATCTTGGCTTTGTTCTTCTTCATTTTTGAACTTGGTGGCTAACTATTGTTATGTGTCCTCAACACTTCTGCAGGTTCTTAGAAGCAACTGAATTTAATTCTTACAAATTCTTCCAACTTCTCATTAGTGGGTTGCTTCACTTTTTGGATACAATCATCAATCTCATGCTCAATGGACTGTTGCAACATCAATTCATAATAATACTTGATTTCTTCCGGGATCCACACCATAAAAATTCACTCAATATTTTCTTCCTGAATTTCTTCATTTTCTTCCATGTTTTCTTCATAATCAGTCACTACTGGAAATAATTTGTTGTCTTGTAAACCTGCACACTCAAAAACATTGTTACAATCATATGAAAAATCATAGGAAGAACCATACTGGCTCTTTTCATTTTTCTCTTCTAAGAGATCTTTCCTTTCTTCATCTTTCTTCCCTATTGTAGTTTCATCCACCTAATTTGTAAGAAGGGTTACTTTTCCACTTAACAAATCATCTATGATTTTCTTCTCCTACAGCACATGGAACCAACATTCACTTGAAAAGTTGTCATCATCATATTTAACTAAATTTACCAAAGAGTCACCCAGGGGTTCATTAACAATTATACATTCATCTCCATTATCAATCTCAGTTGAATTCACCAAATCACTAAATGTTATTTTATTGTCAGCTACATACATACTTTCTTCATTAATCATTGCAACTTCAATAATGTCATTTTCAGTCTCTGTTCCACTTACGAGACTGTCAACACAAACACCATTTTCAACAAAAACACCTTCATCAACTTCAACATTCTCACTCCACTTCATACTGTACTTCATTTCAAGAATATCCCAAAATAGTTTTGCATTGTATACTTCACCAAATTCACACAAAATACCAGAAAATATATTTCCATGCAATGCTGACATAATAAGTTGTAATGTTATTTCATCTCTTCTCTTATCATAGAAATTGACACAACCTTCATGATCATAATGCAATAAATCTACTAACCATAGTAATTTTTTTCATTTTAGTTTCCCAAGGTTCATAGTTTATACCTAAGAAGAATGGCAAATTTGGCATCACTATTTCATATAATTCATCAAATTCTTCATTGATTAGATCTATCTCCGCATTCTGCTCGTCAAACATGGGTTCTTCAGCTAAAAACACATCATTGCAAAATACAATGACTCTTCCTGCTGATTCTTTCTCCTCATTTGTTTCAACCCTCTCCGGAGCTATCTAATTTTCCTTTTCTTACCCATGAGAGTAGCAAGCAATTGTGCATCAAACTTCTTTTCTATGTCATTACTGATTAATGCAGGAAAATTCCAATTTTCCCGCTTGTTCACTATCTAAGAATTGTAAACTATTTGTCACAGTAAAAGTTGTATTTCTACCTTTGGTATTTCACGAAATCCACACTATTCATGTTCACACTTTTCTCATTCCAAGATTTTTATGATCAAATAATAAAATATCACCATGATTGGGAATCATGCGCCATATATAAAATAAAACTGAGATTGTTGGTTCCAAGAGCAACGATTGAATAAACAATGATTGCAAATTACCTTTACACATAAAGAATGCATTAAACCTTCTCTTTCACGCTGACAGTTCGTGGATTGGAAAGAGAAAATTCAATTGTATATTTGCAACAATACTGATGCCCTCAATGCGGGCTGCAATGTTGTGTCTCTCTATTTTTATGTGGCAACTCCAAATAGGTCTACGATCGACGATTTCATTATGGTTGAATCCTTGACAACAGATCTACAATAAAAAACCCTCACACAACTCAGATGTCACATCTTCCAACGAATGACAACTACTTAATCTCTAGTGGGCACGCCTCCTCAACCATCTCCTCCATGTTCTTGCAACAACAATCCTTCTTTCCCACGATGATATTCATTCACATCCACGATCTCACCAGACCTTGTTCCCAACAGATCTCATGCACTCATGTGGTGGCAGGGACAGATCTCTAATATTTGACCTCAATTTAACTGAAATTGAACATGCTTCTATGAATCTCCTTCTGATCATTCCTTCAAAGGTCTGCGACACTAGCAAGATCCGATTTTTTGGGTCTTCAGCAATGCACGAGCTCAAAAATACAATTTTAGTAAGATCGCACGAGATTTGATAAATTCAATAGTCACGGTGCGGGGAATTCATGTTCTTCGTTTCAAAGACGAGCTAGGAAATTGAATAGAGTTGCAACAAACTCTTCTACAGTAGATGACGGCTCTAAAAATGAATCACGATACCTCCTCCACATGAATATTTTGTTCTTGGGATACAATTGCATGTATGTTGTGGGTGGGAAATCCCTCCTATGGACTAGCACTAAGGGTTTTTATCATGCATGCAGAAATGACCTAAATATTCTTACTTCTTACCATCATCCCATGCCTAAATCCCCATTACTCATATGTAAATACAAGGCTCAAGAGGTTAAGTTGACACACCTTATTTTTCGTGTTTGATGTTGATCCCTTTTCACTCTTGGTCGTTCTTTGACTGCAAGTCTCCTCCCAATGCTGACCTGCATTCACAAAATAAAAACAAAGAAATCCACATGCATTTGGTCTATGAACTAATGGGCTAGAGATTTAATGAATCATACAATCAATATTCAAATAATGACAATCTCATATGGTGGGACAGGAAAAACAATTCTTTTATTAACTTCAAAATGATACCTTACAATGATAAAGTCGGCTATTGCTCCTCGATCCTGATCCAGGGATCCTCTTCAAATGTCTTGCAACTACTTTTCTCTATACTTCTCTTTGCACAAGGATGGCTAAAGGTTGGGACAAAGGGAATGCTCAACCGGGTATAGTTTCTTTACTATGATTTTCCTCCTTTCAAATGGGACCCCTACCCCTTCTTTTATAGGCTAGAAGGAGCTAGGTATTTGGTCGAATGACTGGCCATGCATGGATGAAAGGTTTAGTTAACTTACCCAAAGTTGTGTGTTACGTCAGCAACTTTCCTTTTTTTGTGCTTCTGAAGGTCCACGCGGGTTGTAGTGGGTCAGCTAGCATGGACACTATAGATACACGTGACATGCAGTGGAGCAGGGTGCATGGGCCCTTAAAAATGGAGTTTTTAGAAGAGTTGTTCAGTAGTGGCTTGGAAAAGAAGGAATATGAGATGGTCTGATGCCAGGTAAGAATGTTTGGTGCAAATTAGGGTTATAACATATGCCCCCTAATGTGTGAGGTCATAAGAGCATATGATGGCCGAAATACATTATCAATCTTCACCAACGTTCTAAACAAGTGAGCCCAGGGACCAGAAATTGGGAGGTGCCATCTGCAAAATGAAAATTGTCTCACCGAGGTGGGGCATACCCATGCTCGGGATGAAATAAAATCATGGCTACCAATCAAATACATTGTATATCAATGTCAAATAACTATATAAAGTGTAGCCACGAGCAATACACAACGGATCTACATCTCAAAATAAAAAATATATACATGTATAGTATCCATCTTCTAGAAGCTGATAAGGCTTGATGGCTGGAGATGAGGTCTTCGAAGCTCGAGCAACAACTTCAAAATCTTCAAAACTTGGGTAGGAGTGTAATATGAGTGTACGACTTCACTACCCAGAGGTCTTCGACAGCTCGTCGGTCATGGACTAGAGAATATTGATTATCAGACTGAAGGCTTCATTGATTTTGAACAAAGACTTGATTGGACTTTCGGGATGGTCAGGCATGAGGGCAAGAGACAAACTGTAGAGGGGTCGACTCAGGCTTGGTAAAAACTTCCCTTGGACAATAGCACGACAAATGATGAGACTCAGGAAGCATGGCATTGACATAAGTTCATGAGGCAGGAGGCGATGCAAACTCTCCATATGTTTGGAAGAATAACCAAATGGAGGAGGACACAACTCTATGTAGCGAGAACAACTTCCTAAGGTCATATTAAATCCCAGAGCTTGAAGAAAAAACAAAAGGATGTGCTTTGTCCAAGGGCAACTCATTGTGTTGCCAATAAAAAGAAAATACTTTTCCCTTCCTCTTTTTGGGGTATATTTGATTTTTTTGTCTTTTTCAATAATGTTGGAAAGCTTGAAAAAGAATAAAAGAATGCTACATTACAAAGGAGGATCGAGTGTCGCAAACATACTAGTTCCAAGCGCATGGAACACAGGGATTCTCAGGGAAAAGGGACATATGTAGGAAAAGGACACTCAAGAAAAATCCTCCAGGGGCCAAAGGTGTTAAGACGCAGAGGCAAAGTGCTACAAGGCTTGCGTATAAGGCATGCTTCAGATGGTTCAGTTGAGAGCAACATGGAGTCGACATTAGGTCAAATATGCAGGTATGCAAACGTGTTTAACAAAACACACAATGGTAACATCCTTCGATGTAATTTTAACGAGCCCAGAGAAGGTAAGCTCGATGGTTTTTCATGTTTAGAGAGTCTAAAAAAACATAAAAGGAGACTCCATTGTGGTACCTTTTTCGAAGGTAGTCTAGTCGGTTCGAAAAAGGGGTAAATTAGCACCAAAAATACGTCTATTCAAAACCATTTTAATGAGTATGATAAAGACAAGATCACTCAAAAAAAATTTCATTTTTAAGGAGTCTGAAAAAAGATTAACTATGGACTCCATCAGGAATATTCTTCTGGACTAGTTTAACGAGTGTGAAAGAATAAGGCCACTCGGCGATCTTTTCAATTTTAGGGATTCTGAAAAGAGCTTAACTATGGACTCCATGGAGGTTCCTTTTTCATAAATTTAGTCTCTCAGACCCGAAAAAGGGTTAAAATTATATCTGAGAATACTCTTCTAGAGAACCAAGGCCTCTAGAGTATACCTTTGTTCATACAGTTGACCATCCGGATTGAAAAAGGGGTAAAATATCGTCGGATAGACGTGCCTTTAAATTTCAGTTTAACGAGCGTGAAGGTCAACAAGATCGCTCAACAATCTTTTCATTTTTAGAGGGTATGAAAAGGGATTAAAAGAAGACTCGTGGGGGCTACGACTCATGTATGAAACTGGTTTAGGTAGAGCCCGCTGCTAGGATCAGACCAAGAGTCTCTTCGATAGTCAACTTGGAAAGTCTCCCAAAAGGGAAGAAAACACAAACCACGGTGTAAGTCCTCCCACGGTATAGAAACCATAGTCATGGCTTCAAGGATAGCCTCATCTGAAGGCAATTCAAAATCTGAGAAATCACGCAAATGAGGGTCAATAGTCCCAAAGGGTGAAGTAAACTGACCATACTCCATATGATGATCGAAGTTCTGGCTAGGATTGGCAAATTCTATCAGCGAAGAATCACGAGCATGAGGGCTTGAGGATCTACAAACAACGAGATCAGACTCAGAAGGGTACTCAAGCCCACTTGGACCAAGAGAGGGAAGCAAGGCTTCCCATGCCCCCATTGGATAAACCAATGTATCAATTGTTGAGACCAAGTCTCGAGAGGGAACACATGATTTCACTGGTTCCTGCTAAGAAGCAATTGAGCACCGAGGATAAGATGCCACATAATTAACCCATGGCGAGGTAGAGTCTACACGAACGCTAGGAACATATAAAGGAGTAGTCTGAAATAATGTCGAATTAGGATGGTGATTATCAGATTCCAGCTGGTTGATAGTGACAATGCTTCCATTGTGAGGGAAATGCATCACTCGGAAGAGCGTAGACACTACAACATTCATAGCATATACATAATCACGCCCGAGAAGCATATTGAAATCTAACGGGCCTTGCACCACTACAACATCAACAAGGACAATCTTCCCACTAAATGAGATAGGCAACTGAGGAAGAATCCCCAAATATTCACTAGGACGTCTGTCAAAATCCAACAGCTCATGCGAACCAGACACAAGCTTGGGAGATCCCAAGACTTTCCAAACCAAGGAGGATAAAATACTTGCAGAGGCTCCCTCATCCACAATACATCAATAAATGTTTGTTGAATTAACTTCAACCCTTATTTGAAAAGGTGCGGTAGAAGGAAGACGAGGCTCAACAAGGTCATTCCAATCAAAGGAAACCATCCTAGGGCTTGGAGGGGGTGTGCTCGGAACGAGCAGAATGCCCCCTTGTTCTGAAAGTATTGAACCAAAAATGATAAAAACATAGTCGATAGACACGTCACTACCCAAAAGAAGAGTTGGATCATCCGATGACTACATCGGCATGACCACTTTCGCAACCAATGGTTGAATAGGCTGCGGGACTACATGGTCTAAAGGCACCTCACCCCCCAAAATAGGAGTGGGATCAGTCGATGATTGCATCAGCATGACCACTTTCGCAACCAATGGATGAATAGGCTGTGAGACTACATGGTTTAAAGGCACCTCACCCCCCAAAAGAGGAGTGGGATCAGCCGATGACTACATCGGCATGACCACTTTCTCAACCAATGGCTGAATAGGCTGAGAGAATACATGGTCTAAAGTCACCTCACCCATCAAAAGAGGAGTGGGATCAACCAATGACTGCATTGACATGATCACTTTCTCAACCAATGGTTGAATAGGCTGAGAGACTACAAGGTATAAAGGCACCTCACCCCTCAAAAGAGGAGTGGGATCAGCCGATGACTGCATTGGCATGACCACTTTCTCAACCAATGGCTGCATATACTGTGGGGAAGCCTCAGCAGACTCAAAATCAGAAGAGATTGCAGACAGGGACCACAATCTTTGTACCTATGGAATGCCAGGGCATAAATGAGTAAGGTGATATCCATTGCAAAGCTTACAAGGGAACTTAGGCTTACGTCCTATCCGTCTAGGTTTCTCAATAGAATCAATGCCCCCAACATGACTGGCAGTGGCTGGTTGCACATCGCCAACATGACTTGCAGAGGTTGGTGATGGGTTGATAACATGACTCGCAGAGGCTACAAACCTATTGCCAGTATGACTAGAAAGGAATGGGATTTTTCCCCCAGCATGACTTGCAGAGGGTGGGTGATTTCCCCCAGCATAACTTGCAGAGGCTGGGTGTTGGTCTTCAACGTGACTTGCAGAGGTTGTCGACCTATCTACAACATGACTCGCAGAGGTTGGTGATTTCTTCTTCCTATTCTTCCTCTTTCTATTTCGTTTAGACTTTCGGTTACTAGTAATTGTACTTTCACCAGAGGTGGGAGAAGGAGGAGGAGAAGACTTTTCTGATGATGAAACATCAACAGGGTGCCCATGACTTAAGGTGCTTAAGTGAGAATCGTCAAGATCATTCGAGACATTTGGAATGGTACCCAACCAAACAGGTAGTCCCACATTCAACTCAGGAATGTACAAAGTGGCCATCAAAGAGACACCAACGTTTCCGAAGAAAGGAAAAACACAAGAATACCCTTGTGAAGGGGTTCCTTGGTTGGTATCGTCAGGAAATTTATCCATGAAGATATTATGTAGAGGTTCTCCCCTTGTGGGATCGTTCAAATCCGTAAAAGTCTCACACACTGACTCTGAAGAACCAGTGTCATCAAAACAACGCCTATAAAGAGGAGGCTCCACGTTTCTAAGCAGAAGACTGAAAAGTCCTCTCAACCGGTGGAGTGGGAGGTCTACCACCCTAGGTCAGAGACCCAAAGCCACGACTGACTAACTCACTATGGAAAACTAGGGAGCACAGAGCTCCCTAGTGTTTGGTCTATGAACTAATGGGTTAGAGATTTAATTAATCATACAATCAATATTCAAATAATGACAATCTCATATGGCGGGATGGGAAAAGAAATTCTTTTATTAACTTCACAATGATACCTTACAATGATAAAGTCGACTACTTCTCCTCGATCCTGATCCTAGGCTCCTCTTAAAATGTCTTCCAACTACTTTTCTCTATACATCTCTTTGCACAAGGATGGCTAAAGGTTGGGACAAAGGAAATGCTCAATCGGGTATAGTTTCTTTACTATGATTTTCCTCCTTTCAAATGGGACCCCTTGTTGGAAAATGTTTAACAGGTAACATATGCTTGTCATCGATGGCAAGAACAGCAATGAAGATGGCATGGATACTGGAAGAGAAAGTATTGTTGGCATGTTGTACAGGCAATGTAGACTTGTCATTGATGGCAAGTACAGTAGTGATGATGGCTTAAGTATAACAGTGAAGATGGCAGGATCAGAGTGTGCATGTGAAGAATCTGCAGAGGCGCAAAAGTCCAAGAATCCCTTGGGGATTCAGAAGTGAAAGCTCAGGAGGAACAACGTCGAGGAGAACGCGCGCAGTAAAGCTCAAGTTACGGGAGTTCACAGAGGAGAAGGAAGACAAAGATCGAGAGCCATTGGATTTCAGCCAAACTTCCCGACCACTGTTGGATTGGGGAAAACTTGCACGATGTTTAAAGTACAAGGAGAAAATGGGCTCACAGAATGATCGAACGCAGTGAATGATTGAATGCAGCGAGAGCCGTTAGATGTGGTGCAGGGTCGCCAACAGCCGTTAGACCTGCAGAAGCTGCAAGGGAGATAAGCCATCGGAGAATCGGGGATCGAGACTTTGAAATGTCCAATTCATTCGACAATGAAAACTCCGAAATCGCGATATGTGATTTCTCCACTTGATCGCAGTCATTAAAGAAAGCATGAGATCTAGACCGTTGATTCTTTTCATCGGAGAATCGGGAATCGGAGTTTCACGAGTCTCGTGAACAATGACAACGAAAACCCCAAAATCGCGATATGCGATTTCGTGATTTAATCACAGCCGTTGGATAAGAAGTGAATTGGACCATTGATCACAACCCATATCGGAGTATCAGGGATCGGGACTTTGTATTGCCAAAATCTCTTGACATCAAGAACTCTGAAATCATGAAACGCGATATTGTGATTCAATCGTAGTTGTTGAGCCAAGATTGCATCCGAACCATTGATCCAACTCACGATAGTAGACCATGTCAGCAAGGGACACGTGGCACAACCAGGGAATGACAGGTGTCATGCAGATTCAACACTTCAGGCACATGTAAGTCACGAATCAGAGTGACACGTGGCAGGATCTAACACGTGTCAAACCACGTGTGACGTCAGCAGAGGCATCGGCGATCGGGACTTTGAAATGACAAAGTCACTTGACATCGAAAGTCTCGAAATCCCGAAGGGATCGGGACCGTCCATCTGAGGGATAGGTGTCGAAGATCAAGGTGTCGTCGGCATTTTTTTCATCGGGAAATCGGGGATCCCGTTGACAAGATTTTTGTGCAAGTCAGAATCGTGATCCGCGAAACCCCGATGAGTGGGGGCCAGCTGTCAGCACAGCAGAGCAAGAGGACGGAGGCATAGTGGAGGACAGCTGTCAGCGTAACGGAGCATCGGCATTTGGACGATCGGAAATCCCGTGGTTGTATGCATGGAGGCATCACAAACCCCGTAGTCCTAATGGGGTAAGGTTGTAGTCACGGTGTGACAGTCACGTTGACCAGGAGCTAAGCTCAGGAGGTCCAGCGCATGGAGAAAAGGGCTCATCGGAAATTGGGGATTCGAGAGGACAGTGACTCTCGACAGCGTAAATCCCGAAACCCTGATGAGAGGTATGGTGACAGTCACATGATAGCTGGTCACATGGACCATTGTGTAGACGAAAGGGGCTAAAGCTCGGGAAAGGAGCACATTGGGGATCGGAGAATCGGGGGTTCCGAGTACATGTGCATCTCGACACTAAGAATGTCGAAATCGCGATTGGATCTTAACCATTGGATCAAGTGTTGATCGGAGGGTTGTTGTTCTCTCTCACAGTTAACTACTGAGTTTGGATTCTGTTAGCAAAATGGACTCATGATTGCAAATCAATTAGCGTTTTTGTTGGCCTTTCAGTTGCTTGGAAAGGTGTCTTCCTTTTGCCTAAGGAAATGGGAAGTGGAACCGCCATGGGGGTGTGAATAAAAGAAAATGAGAAAGAATGTGAAAGGTATGGTTCCGGAGGAAAAAGAGCTTGTAACTGAAACATAAAGCATGAGCTCGACTATTACAAAGAAGACGAAGAGTCTCAAATGACAGAGAGGCTGAGGAATCTTAGCATAACACCCAGTAATGCTGAACGCGTGGGAAACTGCCAGAGAAGATGAAGAGTTACCATGATGATCAGGCAGAGCACTCGATAGGTGGAGTATATTGGTGTGGTGTGAGCATGCAGAGGACGAGTGCACATTGCATGCACGAGGGGCACAGAAGAAATATATACACGGTACAGAGAAGAGAATGGGTGCAGTTGCTGGGGGAGTCGTTGTTGTCACTGTGGAGGAGAATTCAGGTGTGTACAAGGAGGCAGAGCGCAGGATCAGAACATGCATAGTAGAGGAATGTTGCATTGAAAGGATATGGCGCAGAGAGCATAAAATGGAGAAGAACAGAAAGTGCAAGGGGTGTACAGAAGACACTGATGCAGACAGGGCAGAGCAGTGTAACCGAACATCTACAAGATTGGTAAGCCATTGAATAACTCTATTTCGTTGTAATGAGGTTTAGTATCAAAGATTAATATTTTAGGGAGGTTGGGAGGTGCTCGGGAGGACTGTTGTCCTCAGAAGTTCAAGTGGGTGCTTGAACACAGGGAGTTGTAGCTTCCATCTGGTTGCAGCCAAAGAGACCAGGGTGGTAGGGTGGTGCAAGGAAGAACTCTTGTTCTCTATTTTACAGGTTGGTGCCTGTATGATTGGAAGTTGGTGCTAGAAACACTCAGGGAGTTGGTGCTTCCTTCTAGTTGGTGCTAGATAAACCAAGGAGTTGGTGCTTCCTTCTAGAGGGTGCTAGAGAAAACAGAGAGTTGGTGCTCTCGGCAAGTAGCAGCTTGCAAAACAGAGGTTGTAGCCTCATTATGAGTTGGTTCTCATATGTATGATAATGTAAAGAATGTAAC
>JZKD02S1808909.1:555539-568442 GCA_000966675.3 Picea glauca
CCTCCTAGTATCAACTGGATCGCCAACAAGATCCCCTGCATCTTGAAGAGTAGTCTAGGCCCACTTGGGCCTCTGCTCTAGCTCTGCATCTGGATCTGGATGCACTTAATCTGCATCTGACTGTACTAACTCTGTGTATGGATCATTTGAATCCTCTAAATCAAAACTCTCCTCTAAATAAGAGTTGACATGTGCATGCTCATCATCTCAGACAAGTGGAAGAACAAAGGTATATGCATGCGGTTGCTGAGGTACATGCGAGACACTTTCCTCAAATTGGAAACTACACTCAATGATGAGCCGGTCCGAGGAAATATAAATGAGTCTGTATCCCTTCACATTGTTGGGGTATCCAACAAAGATAGAATATGTGCTTTGTGTATCAAGTGCCTTCCTCTTTTCAGAGGGAATCTGGGCCCATGCACGTGAACCGAAAATATGAAAGTGGGTCACTTCCGGTTTGAGGCCTCTCCAAGCCTCGTAGGGAGTCTTATCTTTGACAGATCTATGGGGAGATCTGTTTTGGATATAGGTTGCACAATTAAGTTCTTTGGCCCATAATCTCTGTGGAAATGACTTTACATGTAGCATGCAAGATGCCATCTCTTTTAAAGATCTATTTTTCCGTTCATCAACTCCATTTTGTTGCGGAGTATAAGGAAATGTGTGATGCAACTGAATCCATGCCTCATGACAAAGATTATGGATCTCATGGTTGACATACTCTTCCCCATTATCAATTCAGAGGACTTTGATTTTATTTCCTAACTGTGTCTCAACTAGGTCTTTGAAATCTTTGAGGTGTTGAAAGACCTCTGATTTTTTCATGAGAAAGTAAATCCATGTGAAGCGTGGGAAATCGTCAACAAAAATGAGCACATACCTTGCTTTGTTGATTGATGGATGCGGAAAAGGGCCCATGAGGTCACTATGGATCAGATCTAAAGGAGAGGAAGTTCTCTGAGTATTTCCTTTGTCGAATTTCTCTTGAGGGTATTTTCCAAGAACACATCCCTCACAGATTTCTTTGGAGAAATGGATGTCTGGTAGACCATCAACCAATCATTGCTTGATAAGTTGTTGCATATATATGAAATTTAAATGCCTGAACCTTTTGTGCCATATCCTATTTCTTTCATCAGCATGGGTAAGTAGTAAAGAAAAATATGGTTCAATAAATTCAGAAAATGTATACAATCTAGATTGATGATTTACCTCACTGGTAGAAACCCTGGAATTGGTTTTCATGTTGTAGATATCCACTGCATTAGTTTTGAATATGACTTTATTTTTGGTGCCGAAAATTTTCATCTAATACATGGAGAGAAGATTGATGGAAAGTTTGGGAACATGCAACACATTCTCGAAGCTTCCGTTGGTGAGTTCAATCCTTCCTTTTCTGGTGACCTCGACTAGAGAGTTTTCCCCCATCATAATACGAATACCTTTGCATGCATCCAATGAAGAATAGACTACTTTTTTGGCAGCCATGTGATGTGATTCTCCAAAATATACGATCCAAGCATCGAGAGAGAATTTGATGTCAATCAAAGCATGCCTAGAATTGTCTTTCTTAGGATTCTAATCTTTTGGCTTCTTCTTCTTGGCACCCTTGGGGATGTGATCTCCAAGGTTATTTTTCTGAAGTATTTAAGTCATTAGATGTTAGGTGGCTAGAGAGGTAGTGGGGGGTCCCAAAGGGCCCATTGCGATAATAGTGGAGGCCATTCAATGTAAGGTGGACTAGGTCCACTGTAGTATTAAATAAGGCCCACTATGGTAGTTAGATATAATAAATGTAAGAGGACTTCTTAGAAGGTTCTACTTCTAAAAGGTTCCTCCTCTAGAATGTTCTTAGGTGGTTGGTAGTACTATATAAAGGGGTTCAAACAATGTAATGGGATATGAAGAGAAATATTGTATTTGGAGCTGAAACGCATTAGGAGGTTTCCCCCTCGAAGAGGCAAGTGAACATGAGAGGATCCCTTCCATAATAGGATCCATTGTATGGTGTTGCCCTACCTCAAGGGTTTTCTATAATAAAAGTGTGGTTCTTCTATATTGTTCTCTGAATCTTTGTGAAATTTATATATGCAAGTATTTGGTACTTAACAATTGGTATCAGAGCACTTTCCTTGGCAAGAAGTGTGGACAAATATTTTTATTTTTGCAGATTGTTTGTCGAAGAAGAAAAAGGAGGGTCGCGACATTCAGAATTTTTTTGGTATATTTCTATGCCAAATTTGCGGAAAAATGTTGTATATCTGAGTTCTTCTCAGAAAACACCCAAGTTAAAAAACAAAATCGTCTGAAACAGAGTTCAGGAAGTCATGATATAAACAATTTAAAAAAAAATTAAGGTTTTTTTCGTGGACGACGATGCGATTTTTTTATTTCTGTAGAATCTGGAGGCCTAATTTTCCAAAACAAATTACATATCTTATCTCCTCTCACAATTTCACCCAATTTAAAAAAAAAAATCGTTCAAATCAAAGTTACGAAAGTGAAGATATCACTAATTGAAAATCAACTATTTTGGGGGGTTTTTCGTGATGACGATGGGATTGTAGAGTTCATAAATTTTCATAGGGTGCTCAGATTGCTACCAGATCAGTGTCATTGGATAAATCATTTTACGAGTTTTATTTTGGTATATTATATGTGGTGTTTCCAATGGATATGCACTCTCAACTCAGAGAAATTCTACACATGATTGAAGCATTCAAAGTCGATATGCATGACCACCTGCAAGGCATCAAGGCTAGTTTACAAGACCACAAAGATAGTTATCACAATAGTCAATGGTCATTGGCTCTCCTACAAGAGACATATCTTATGGAAAACATCAAGGATGAATATAATCAAGAAGTATATGCTTGGTATGATTTTGAGGTCAATTGTGATGCTTGGTAAATGGATAGTTCTCATTTTGAGGATGACAACCACTTTCATATTTTATTTGATGACCCTACTCCACATTTTGTAGAAAACCTCAATGTTAGAAATCCATAGCCAATTATGATTACTAGTGACGAACATGCATATTCTACAATGGAACTGTTCCTTCCATATTCAACTTTGACCCTTTCCCACTATGTGGATGGATATTCTTATTTGGATCCACATGATAGGTGTCAGTATTGGGAACATCATTTTCAATTGGTTATTGGGTGCCGATATATTCTGCGTGGAGTTCACATGAGCACTTGGACATGGGACCCTAGTTTACAATGGAGGTTGGACTACTTCAACATGGTGGCTTTCATTTCTCAATGGGACCTTGGTTCTCTAGTCTACTTCAACACTATGGTCCACACTTATCCATGGGACCCTGGTATATGGTTGTACATCAAGCATTGAGGACAATGCTTTCATAAGGGGGATGGAATGTTAGGTAGATAGAGAGGTAGTGGGGGGGCTCAGAGGGCCCATAGTGATAATAGTGGAGGCCATTCAATGTAAGGTGGACTAGGTCCACTATAGTATTAAATAAGGCCCACTATTGTAGTTAGATTTAATAAATGTAAGAGGACTTCTTAGAAGATTTTACTTCTAGAAGGTTCCTCCTCTAGAATGTTCTTAGGTGGTTGGTAGCACTATATAAAGGGGTTCAAGCAATGTAATGGGATATGAAGATAAATATTGTATTTAGAGTTGAAGCTCATTAAGAGGTTTCCCCCTCGAAGAGGAAAGTGAACATGAAAGGATCCCTTCCATAATAGGATCCATTGTATGGTATTGCCCTACCTCAAGGGTATTCTATAATAAAAGTGTGGTTCTTCTATATTGTTCTATGAATATTTGTGGAATTTTTGTATGCAATTATTTGGTACTTAACATTAGATCTATTTGTTTCTGCATGCATGTGGATTCTGGATGGAATCCTTTATGACAGTATGTGCATTACTCCCATTTTCTTCCCTTTCCACCTTTGGATTCGGAGGCATCGGTGAAGGGTTTTGAGTACCCTTCCTTCTTTGGACTTTCATGTGCTTTCCTTTTGTCTTCATCTTTAGATTTCTGATATTGATTACCACTTCCATATTGCACAGTAAGTGCATGTGCCTTTGGGAATTTGATTTTTCCCATGTCGATGAGCTTGGCCTGCTCTTGCGTCAGGGATTCGATAAATTCCTCAAGAGAAGGCATCTTCTAGGTGGCTCCAGAGGTGAATTTGACTGAATGGAATGTGGATACGAACACTGAGAATTCAGGACCAAGTTTGGAGAGAACGGTGAGAACCATTTGTTTCTCCTCCTTAGATTTATCAACCCCGCAAGCCTTGAGTTGCGATAGTAAATCCTTAAATTTTGTAAAGAAATCTTGGAGATTATTGAAGCTTTTTGGATCCAATGTGAGCAATTCCACCTCGAGCATGTGTCCCCTCATCTCATCCTATTTTCCAAAGAGCCCTTCCATGGTGGTCCAGGATTTATTGGGAGTTTTAAAGGAATATATGTGAAAAAGGAGATCAGGAGAAATGAGACTGCAAATTGTTCTAAATGCTTCATCCATTCGATTTAGATACTTGGATTTTTCTATAGGTGATGTCGGTTATATCTCTATGTTCATGGTTAACTAGTACAATCCTATGCTTTAAACATGCATGATCATATTCTCCTTCCATGCAAAGTAATTGTAAGGTGTAAGGATGAATTCTTTTGAAAATTTCATTTTTTCGCTGTCTTCAATCTTTGGTACATGCAAAAATAATTCGGTGTGTCTCTTGCTTAGCAGTATGTCAGCTCTGATAACATGTAAATGTGTTGAACCTGCATATAATATATCTAGTTAGAAAATAACATACACATTTGTAGAGAGAAATTGAGAAAGAAGAAGCAAGAGAGAAAGAATACAAGAATTCTCATTAACCAAATGAATAATGAATAATTTACACATGATATACTATGTATAGCTCAACCAATGCACACTGGAGGATAAGCCAATGCGCCATAGTGGTGGTCTAGAGTGATCTGAACACACACCAACAATTACGGGAGTAAACTACCACCTAGTCTAGTCTCTTGGGTAGTTGCGGGAGTGAACTGCCACCTAGCTGAGTTAACTAGTCTATCAGTCTTCAGTTAACTAACTGAAACAAAGTGAAGTGAGGAGGAGATTAGGGAATCATGGGTAATGTGCTAGTATGGTGATTATCCCAAGGACAATGTGCATTAGTTGGTGATGATCCCAATTTTGCATGGTGACAATGCCAATGTAGCATCTAGACTCCACTCAACTTGATCAAACTAAAGAAAATATTCTCCCTAGAGGAATATTCTTCCTAAAATATAAGAGACTGAATAATGACTAATAAACAAGGAAAAACCTTAGAAAAAGGAAATCATAGGTGTGTGTGAAGTAACTCCAACAATTTATACAATGAAAATATGCCTAGTGTCAGCTATCACAGTTGGGCAGATAAGAGCTCCTATGTGAGGTTACAACTCACTGTGCATTGGAACTCTCACAATTCATTGGAACTCCAACACCCCCCATAAGAGAAACGTATGGAGAAAAAAAAAGAAAACAAAGATGGGTCCCGACAATAAGGCCTGATGAGGTACCCATGTACAAACTCTCATAAATGGATAAAAATAGAAAAACCCGTAGGAAAAAACTCCTCTCCAAAAGAGAGAAAAATTCCAATGTTGAAAATGGCATTGAAGAAGATCCCACATAGATACATTGAAAAGCAAGAGAATGAGGCATGCAAAGGATGAAAGCTCCAATCAAGAAGTATGACCAAACTCTAAAAAAGAGGGCCAAGTAACCTCAAAGAACATGGTTTAATTCTGAAGCTGAAGAGGATTGGTTGCATAGGCACGATAATGTAAAACACTAACAACCATCACATAAGTGCTCCAGAAAAATAGGTGTTGGTGAAGAACCAAAATAGAGTTTCGAACAAAATAAAACACCATCAACCTTTAAAATATCAATGAGGCCTATGGATGTTGAAAACTCCTAACATGAAGTATGGCCAAAACTCTAAAGAGGGCCAATTACCCCATGCTATCAACTCCATCAAAGATCCATGTAGAAATCCAAAATTTCAAACTTCTCAAACAAAGAGATTGATCCTATGAAATGAGTCCCTTATTTTTAAAATCTAGATGAGGTACTCATTTACAACCGAGAAAACATCATATGTTAAATGTCCCTATGAACACCAATCCATCTCACCAGAGCACATGGGTCACTAGCCGCTGCAACCGCCGAGTCAACATAGGAATTAGTGTTGTGTACAAGGTTCACTCTGAAGATGCTTGAACTCGATCGAACATGGTGAGTAAAAAATCACTCGAGGAAGCATTGCATACCATCCTCCCATAATGTTGAACGAAGTGGAAAAGAGGATGACAATGGATGTCACAACCGATGACTAGAGTATAGAGTACGAGCTAAAGGATACAAATATGCAAAACCTAAGCAAGAAACACTCCAAAGTGGCAAGCTCCAAGATACTGCGAAACAAGGAAGTATATGGAGACAAATGCTTGGTTACACTCATAAACCTATCTGCACGAGTGGCACAAAATCCACTACTCCAAGGTGCAGAATGAGAGGTACCATAAATAGTTATCATGGATAACAATCCTCAATATCAATCCTGGTATCATGGATGAAGCACATTTGTAAGATGTCCTCAAACAGATCCTCAAATGTTGCCATGACCAACCATCGAGCCAACCAAAAACAATCCTCGGAGTTGGCACCTTGCCAAGATGTTGTCGTATATATATTTTCATCAAAGAGTTGAAAGAAGAGGAACTGACAAAAGGCCTTGGATACCTAATAGGACTATAATTTGTATCTGATCATGATGTTTAGTATGTCGATATGTGGAGGATGTAGACCCTGGAGCTAATTCTGAAGAGTTTGTTGCTACCAAAAAATCAGATGCTTGTGATGAAGAGTTTGATACTGGCAACTCTAATTGTGAAGTTGGTGTCGAACTTGGATGTGAAAGATCCAAAGTTGTATCAATAAGAGGTGTAGGTGGTTGTTGTTGCAACTCAACAATAGAAGAGCCATATGAAGTGATGGACTCTTGTGTTGGGACAAAGTGAGTCTGGATGACATAAATATCGTTAGAACTTGCTAATGGCAATGAAGTCCCATCAAAACCTAGTCTGGATTTTGTTGGTCTCATCGGATTTTGTTGGTCTCATCACAGGCTGAATGGAATTTACAATCCTCTGTCCATTCTTACCAAAATTTTGTGACTCAAAAGTTTGCAAACTTCTTTAAAAAGCTTTAGATTTCTTTTGTTCACCTCGATGCTTGCAAACTTCTTTAAAAAGCTTTAGATTCAAACTTTGAATGTTGGAAATAATTGTATGTTTGCCCTCCATTATGGAAACCGTGGTATTTAAATATAAAAACCCGCAAAAGATTGCAACAAAAAATTTAATCAAAATACCTGGGCATTTAGATCCAGTGTGATCTGAGATCTATATGAAGGAGACAAAAGAATACATCTGCCTACCCCCGATCCATGAAATGTAAATAGAGACATGCTGCTGGTACAGATCAAAGCGGCCACAATCAAGTAGATCGCCCAACCTTGCTTACTTGTAAGAGTGGTAAAACCCTTGGATTTGTGGAAACCATCCTCCAACAGTCAAATCGGCCTCCAATCAAATAGATCGGCCAGCTAGAAGTGAAATCGCAATCATACGGATTTCGAAGGCAAGGAAAAAACTCAGATCGTGGCACCCAACAGACAAAATGTTCCCCATCAAGCCAATCGACCTCTAAACAATGAGATTAGTTCCCCAGCAAGAAAATGGGCCCCCCAAAGGACAAATCAACCCCTCAATAGAGAAATTTCTGCAGTGAAATTCTCTTGCTGAGTGAAAACAACCTCTAATTTCAGGCCCGTAAGATTCCCTCAATAGAACAAATTGATGATGGAGCTTTTAGCGTTGCAGTAAAATCCTCGAAACAGGCGGATCAAAAAATGACCCTTGCAGCAGCAAATCTCTAAGGCTGATCGACGCCCCCCACAATGTTTCACGTGCCCAGATGAGAGAACTTATGAATATCCGCAGCAACAAACCCTCTAACCCGAGATTATTGAAGTCGCACCAGTTTTCATAGCCAATATTCTACTAAATTGCAGTCCAAAATACGTTGTTATTAAACAACACACAGTGCATCGCTTGGAGAGAGATGACAGAAGAAACAAAATCCAGTTGCATGATCCATGGTTGTATTCTTCTCTGCACGTATAAGATTTGAGTTCCAAACGGACAAATGAATGGAAAACCAAGTCCTCAAAGACAGATCTGACAGGCGCAAGGTATGCTTTAATAAATCATAATATACATTGTTGGCCTTGCTCTGCAAATTTACGTGAGACTATGCAATTAAATAGCCCTTGGAAACTTGCAGAGGGATTTGAACTGGCCTATCAACGAAGATTAGACAGCTCGGAACGAGAAAGGGTTTGTAGTGATGCTCTGATAACATGAAGGAGTTAAGAACTCCTCAGGATCACACTGCAACACCACACTTCTACAAACCAGAGAACGAATGAAGGATCTAAACTTGATATGCATGCATAACTGCTTGCTTAATGTGCAAGGATGAAGGTAGATTTATACAATGAAAATAGGTCCAATGCTAGTTGTCACAGCTGGGCATATAAGAGCGCAGTAGGATTCTATGAAATGAAATTTTTTGGGGGGATATTTATCTGAAATCAGGCAATAAATTGTTGGATTTGTAGATTTAATTGATTATTTTTGTAAAATCTGAATGTCATGAGAGTTTTTCAGCATGCTGAATCCATTTCTATATTCAGAAATGGATTTTGAATAACAAAAAATAGTGATTAATGTAAATTTATATCAACAGATTCCTACAAAAATAACCATTTCGGATCCAGTGATCAGCTTAGAACTCACTGTGAGCTTACAACTCACTGTTCACTGGAACTCTAACAATGCATTAAAACTCCAACAGATTGGAGTATCCACTGAGTAACCTTGAAGAGGTTGTTTTCATAGTTGAATATCATCTCTCAGATTGAAAAACTAGTGAATATCTCATCCAACTTTATCTCCATTGAAATTTGATCGTTATGACCACTGCTAACGTTTGGGATAGATCATTTCTCTTCCTTGATATGATAGTCACTTTTCACTTGCTGCCATATTTGGGTCTTTCTTACATCTTTTCAATAAAATTTCATGGCATTGTAGCCTCAACCTTTATTGAGGTCAAACACATCTTGGAAATCCTACAGACTTATCTATTGATGACTGGGAAAAGCAATCTAAAACTGAGTAATGAGCTCAGCACAATGAAGTAAATAATTGACAACCTAGTCTATAAATAATCTTGGAATTCCTACAGACTTATCTATTGATGACTTGTGAAAAGCAATCTAAAACTGAGTAATGAGCTCAGCACAATGAAGCAAATAATTGACAATCTAATCTATAAATAAGGAAGTCTAGTAAAGCAGATTACCGGTAATTAATCTCGACATTCATTGATGGAAGGGTGTTGATTTATATCGCACGGTTTAATTGCAAACTTAATTATCATTTGTAATCCAATGAAAAGTTTTGAAAGAAGGGGAAGATATCTGATTAGTCATCTCGCATGAGTGTAGATCACTGATCAAATGATGAATGTAACAATTTCCATCATGTAATGAATCCGTGGCCCAAAATGATGGAAGGAGCGATCTATGTTCTTCATGACTCGCGCCGAGCCATGCATGCTCCCCAGTTGGATACAAATGTTCTAGTTCATTTTGGGTTTCGTGGTTCCCTCCCTGTTCCAATCTTTATTTGTTTTTTTTTATTTCTTTTCAAAAAGTAGAAATTTTAAAGGGAAGATCTCATGTAAATATCATGTTAAAATGAGGTGTTGAATATTAGGTTGAAGGTTAACAATATTACATAATCTTCATGGAGGTTTTTTTTTTTAAGATAAATTCAATGGTACACATCATGTTCCAAGAATGAAGTTGATCATCAGTTAATGACAAAACTTGTGTCTGAGTGTAACACACCCAACTTCCTAAGTACTATTTTAAGTGGTGGGGTATTATAAATTTATCTTTAGTTCAATCATCTTTTTACCTCTTCTTAAGGGCATCATTGTCTTCTGCTCATCAAGATATTTCCAGTGACTATCACCATACTCCAAATCGAGTTCTGGATCAAACGTTATGGCCTTCCAAAGTTCTTGGCCCTCATTGGCCAAGTGCCTCCTCACTGCCACATGGAATCCACGTGGTTGCCTAACCCATGTGTCAACCAATGTGGCACTGGCCATATGTCTTACTGACCCACGGTTCCAACTCTACTAAACCTCTCGTTGTCATCATCGGGAATTTCATTCCCATGGGATGCAATTGCCCCCGACTAGAAGTTTCAATGATGATCCATTATCTGAACCCCTCCTAGATTTGACGGTTCTCGGGCCGAGCATCCAACGACCCTGAGTTAGTCAACAAATCTGACTTGCGTGGGATTTAAACTCTCCTCTCATCTGTCTTTTCTCGATCTAACGATCCAAATATCGTCGTCGCCACATTCTCGATGAGATCAAGAGATTTTAACATGTCATTGATCTATATTGTCATCGGTGTTATTTGGTTAAAACCCAACTAACCATACTACTACCCCTGACGATGATACCTTAGACATCAATGATCCAGAATCACTGGCCCGTAGATCCAATGACCAAAAATAAAATGAAGGTCCAAAGGCCCTCCTCACCCAATGGGGCCCATTTTTCTTTTCTTATCGACCAATCCACGCTAGCTTCCATGCTAGCACCCCCACGTCATCATGATGTCAACCTCCCTCAAAAGGATCTCAAGGAAATGAATGGCATATATCTCTCTCGCCTATCGGCGGATCAATGACTACCCTCAAGTTGTCGAGACATGTGTCTTCGCCATCATTTTTGGCCAACACATGACTCTACTTACCTTTCAAACTTCGACGAATGACCAATATCTCCCATCCCATTAACCAATCAATTGTCGACACATGTCATCCCTCGGGATACACTAACTGCCACTTATCATAACACATGGCCCTGCCAACACCTGCCACTTAGCGTGACACATGGCATACATAATTCAGCACAGAGTTTTATCTAAAAACCTCATTTCACCTTGACACGTGGCACAACACCTATAAGAAACATGGACCAACCACCGTGTGACTCATCATCACCTGCATTATATTCTCCACTTAGGTGTTGACACCTGTTTACTATGCATTGGTTGGAACTATGTCATTGGCATGTGTCCCCCTCCGTTTGTAGGCTCATATCCAAAATCAACAGGGATGATTGATCTTCCTCCTCGTCGATTTATGGTCTATATAATCCCTCAGAGTTACTCCCGTCGGAGTCCATCCCCTCTGGATCCAATGGTCGAGGTTACTCTTAGACTGATCTACGACTCTGATTCTCTCTCGGAGTTCCTCCTGTTGGAGTGCATCTCCGCACTTCACTCCTACGATACCCCACCGATGAAAAGTATAAATCATCTGACCCGTAGATCTAACGGTTAGGGTTAAGGCACTTGTCCCAAGTAAAAGGCCGACAAGGACTCACCCTTGGCCCCTTGTATAAATTATAGGATGACACATGTCGACCTCTAGGACACGCTTACACTCTTCGTCAACATAACGTTATTATTCCTTTTATCCTCATTTACATGGTTCTCACTCCTTTCGATGGCTGAGGTTTAATCCCATCCTTTCATCTGACTAAAGACTAGGATTTACTCTATCCCTCTTGTCGATCTACAATCCATATCTCCTCTCAAATTTTTTCTCTTGGAGTGCACTGATTATGGTAGATCGAACCATTATGATGGCTTACTCTAATCAATGTTTGAAATCTAATCACCCCAGATCCAACGATCGATGATTATGGGCTACTTGTTAAGGTTTTAGGCCTATCGAGGTCCATCTTTATCCTCTTGACAAAACAAATACTAACATATGTCATCCTTCATCATCGAAGTCCTTCCTACAAATTACAGGTTGACATGTGTCACCCTTTGGGACACGCTGACTACCACGCTGGCACGACACGTTGTGCTGACGCCACTTCCCTTTTTTCCTCGTTTGAGTAGGACCCCCCTTTGATCTATGACTGAGGTTTGACCTCACCCATATTTCAATCAATGTCACAATTATTTATGATGCACACTCTGAGAAATCAATGTCTCACTTTAACTCGAAGTCACACCCATCGAGGTCCCTTATGAACTCACACTTTGATAGACTCATGCTTCTTATCTATGGTCCAGATTTTCCTGGAAAACTCACTGGAGGATCTAATGGCTCCTATTGGCTCGGAGCACATCCTTTCCAACAAGCATATCCTTCTCCGACGAAGGGTTAGGATCTATCCGCTGAGCCAATTCAACGATTGTGTTGTGTCTGTTAGCGACAATTCTTGTCTTCTGCATCGGGATATCCAAGTTTGTAGGTTGCACGAGCAGCGCCCAAGTGCAGCGCACAGAGAAAGTCCTTTTCAGACTTAAAATCAAGCGAGCGGGCAGGATTATAGTGTCAACGGTCCGAATCCATCCATATGAGCAGATCAATGGTTGGTGGGAAATCGCGGATAAGGAAGTTGCGCCGAAGTTAACACAATAGATCGTGCCCATAGCGTGCAGGGGAGAATAGCATCCGTCCATCCAGAGGACACGTGGCGTGAGATCTAGTCGCGTCAGCGTTTCGACATTCAAAAGTTCGAGGGGTGAGTGTTAAGAACCAAACATCAATATAGCATATAAAAACCTCAGAAAAAGTACTCAACGCCTTGAAAAAGAGTTAATTTCAGATAATAAGCCTCTTCGAGGGGGCAACCTCCTTTTACCCCACTTAAATGTTCAAGTACAAGATGATT
>JZKD02S1808909.1:581273-597184 GCA_000966675.3 Picea glauca
AATTTATGCAGCCTTGGATAATAACCAAGTTGACCACCAAGCTTCAGTGGTGGAAATAGAAGGTATGATTTCCAACCATCTAGTGTCTATTTTGATTGACCCTGGTTCAAATTTGTGTTATATAGCCCCTAAGGCTATTGATAAGTGTAAACTACAGCCACAAAAACCTACCAAGCCATTGTTGGTACAGTTAGCCACTGGCACCAAAAGAAGGGTAGTAGAGGTCATACCAACCTGCAAATTAATGTTGGGTGAATCCCCCACCCAAGTAACCCTTAACATGTTACGCCTGGGATCATATGATCTATTGATTGGTATGGCCTGGCTAGTCGCCCATAAAGCCAGATTGGACTGTTACCATAGAACCTTAGAATGTGTAAGTAAAGAAGGGAAAAGGATAACCCTTCAAGGGATCCGAAAACCTATCTCGGTGAGACAAATATCAGCTTTGCAAATGAGAAAGTATTGCCGAAAAGGATGTCCCCTATATGCAATACAGGTGTTGAAAACTATTGAAGATGACAAACCAAGCCTCGAAGACCACCTTACCCTGAGAGAATACAGAGATGTGTTTCTGGAAGAGGTACAGTGTCTACCTCTAAGAAGAGACATAGACTTCTCGATAGAACTTGCACCAGGAGCGGTGTCGGTGTCTAGGACACCCTACCGGATGAACACACCTGAGTTAGTTGAACTCAAATTGCAATTAAGAGACATGATGGATAAGGGCTATATCCGGCCCAGCGTGTCTCCATGGGGAGAACCAGTCCTATTTGTGGAAAAAAAGGATGGTACCCTTAGACTGTGTATAGATTATAAACAATTCAATAAGGTAACCATAAATAACAAGTACCCCTTGCCTAGGATCGATGACCTGTTCGACCAATTAGGGGGTGCGTCTATTTTCCCAAAGATTGACTTGAGGTTAGGATACCATCAAGTCCGAATTAAGGGTGAAGACATCCATAAAACTGCCTTCCGGATGAGGTATGGTCACTACGAGTTTGTGGTAGTGCCATTTGGGTTAACCAATGCCCCTGCCACTTTCATGTGCTTGATGAACAATGTACTCAGCAAATTCCTAGACAAATTCATGCTGGTTTTTATCGACGATATATTAATTTACTCCAAGAATAGAGAAGAGCATGAAGAGCATCTTAGGCTTGTGCTGCAAGTGCTAAGAGAACATTAATTCTATGCCAAATTCAGAAAATGTTAATTCTTCCAGAAGCAAATACATTACTTAGGCTATGTTCTATCTGAAGAAGGAGTAGCGGTAGACCCTGACAAAATCAGGTCTATCATGGAATGGCCTACCCCAAAGGATGTTTCGGATATCAGATCCTTTATGGGATTAGCAGAGTAATATAGGAGATTTATAAAAGGATCCTCCAAGATTGGTTGTCCAATCACTACCCTCCAAAAGAAGGGGACAAAATTCATGTGGACACAGAAATGTGAAGAAAGATTTCAGACCTTGAAACATCTACTGACCCATGCACCCGTGTTGAAGATCACCGATCTCGAAGCTGACTTTCTCGTGTGCACAGATGTCTGTAAGGAAGAGCTCGGAGGAGTCCTTATGCAAGGAGGAAGTGTGGTCTGCTATGAATCTTGAAAATTGAATGAGCACGAAGTCAACTATGTGACCCATGATCTAGAGCTGGCTGCCATAGTGCACGCCTTGAAAATGTGGAGGCATTACCTCATGGGAAGAAAATTTGTACTTTTGAAAGACCACTGTGGATTGTGATATATGTTTGACCAACCAAATCTCAACGCTAGACAAGCTAGGTGGATGGCCCTCCTTAGCGATTTTGATTTCGAAATCAAACACATTAAAGGAAAGGAAAATAGGGTGGTCAATGCCCTTAGCAGAAGTATTAAAACAATTCACCTGGCAGCAGTGAGCACCTGTAAGACAGATGTCAAGGAAAGAGTCAGAAATGCACAAGAAACAAATCCCTTCATCCAGACCATGACCTCGTACCTACAATAAGAACCCACAGGGATAAAGTATGAAGGCTACCAGATGATGGAAGGAGTCCTTCTCACTTACTAAAGCAGATTGTATATCCCAGATTGTGACAACTTGAAGAGGTTCATATTGGATGAGCTACATAAAAGACCCTATACTGGTCATCCAGGATACCAGAAGATGATCACGGCCACCAAGAAACAATTCTATTGGCCTGGATTGAAGAAAGACATAGCTGAGTACCTAGCCAAATGCATAGAATGATAATAGGTAAAAGCATAACACTGACACCCAATAGGATTATTACAACCTCTACCAATCCCGGAATGGAAATGGGAAACCATCTCCATGGATTTCATCACCGGATTACCAACCTCGACCAAACAGAATGATGCCATCATGGTAGTGGTGGATAAATTGAGCAAGTCCTCTCACTTTATCCCCGTCAAGTCAACTTGCAAGGCAATAGACATCGCTCAGGTATTCGTGAAGGAGATATTTAAACTACATGGTATGCCGAAAGAAATCGCGTCTGACAAAGACACAAAATTCACTTCCAACTTTTGGAAATCACTGATGGTTGGTTTAGAGACCAAGTTGTTGTTTAGCACCACCTATCACCCTCAAACTGATAGATAGACAGAAAGAGTGAACCAAATACTAGAAGACATGTTAAGAATGCATGTAATGAATCAACCCAAGAAGTGGGAAGATTACCTGCCACTGGTGGAATTCGCTTACAACAACGGCAACCAAGAATACTTAAGGATGAGTCCGTTTGAAGTCCTTTATGGTAGACTGTGCAACACTCTTGTTAGTTGGAGTAATCCCTTAAACATAATTTCTTTTGGACCCGACATGTTGAAATAAATGGAACAGCAAGTGACTCAGATAAAACAAAACCTGAAGGTCACTCAGAATCGACAGAAAAAGTTACGCCGACCAAAAGAGAACTCCAAGAGAGTTCAAAACGGGAGACCATGTATATCTTAGAGTTAGGCCCAGGAAGAGTTCTCTGAGAATGGGATCTTGTGCCAAGTTGGCACCTCGGTATTGTGGACCCTTTGAGGTTCTAGATAGAATGGGACCTGTAGCCTATAGGCTAGCACTTCCTCCGACAATAAAAGCACATAATGTTTTCCATGTTTCATTATTGAAGAACTATGTACATGATTTTAATCATATAATTGACTGGTCTGTGATCCAGGTGGAACCAGAGGGAGAATTCCTACTAGAACTTCAATGCATACTTGATAGAAAGGAAGCCTCACTCTGGAACTGAACCATTGCACAGGTCAAGGTGCAGTGGAGACATTTTGGCCCAGATGAGGCTACATGGGAAATGGAGGATGCCATGAAACAGGCATATCCAATTTTGTTTACCTTTGTACATACATGTCATGATGATAGATAGAACATCGAGGACGATGTTCCTTTAAGGGGGAGGGAATTGTAACACCCTGTTTCCCCCAGTCTGTAAAAATAATTATGCTGGCTAAGAACTGTGGCAAACTCAAAGATGTGAATGTGTGATTTTGAATGGACCTTAGTATACAAGGTCAATGAATGTAAATTGACATACATATATATATATTGAAGGACTATTGAGAGGGGGATGTGCTGGAAAAGAGACCATGATGGCTGAAGAAAGGTGGTGGAAGGCACCTGGAATGGTGGCGTTAACTTCCACCAAAAAAAATACCGTATTTGGTCTTCACTGGCCTGGAGGACCAAGAGCGGCTTGCTGGCCCCGAAATGAATTACTCACCAGGATGGTAGGTGAAGAGGCTCCTCGTGAGTTAATTAGGGATGGGGGTGAACCACCCATCTGTGGAGGCCTCAGACCTAACCACCGTGGGGGAATTCATGCCACACGCAACCTCGCCAGGAAAGAAAAGGCAGGTAAAAGGTGTGGGAGGGGACGTGAGGGGGAAATCGTAGGAAAAGATTAGAAGAACTCTGGAACAAAATACAGAGTGAGTGATAGCAGAGAAGAAGGAGAGTAACCTTTGTTCTCAATCATTGAAGAACAGAGATAGAGAATATCAAGCATCGTGGTCTCAGCTCGGGGGTGGCTAGTGGTAAATCCACTTGGAATCATTGAGCCTACGATTGGGTGGAAATGAGAACCCCTCTCAGCAGTTGCATCAAACCCAGTGTTTTTCTGATAAGTGTTTTATATCTTGTATCTTGAAATTTATATGCTGACATGTATGCTCATATTCTGTGCAATTATGAATGGTTTCAGTATAGGACTATCTGTAGGGTGTTTTGATTGGAAAATGATGGTTGCATACTTTTATTGGAAAGACCATGTATGGCTTATGTTTATATATATTGAACTAATACAGATTTTCAAGTCTGCTCTCAGGAGATTTGTTCCCATGTTTTTCTTACCTGATGCCTTGGATAGATCTTCCCACAGGGACACCCTTTTTAAAGTTTACCCAAGAATAGGCCGAAGGATTTGATGACATAAGTCTGAAAAACCCTGCACGAGAGAGAATGGTATTCCTAGACTTCGATATTTCGGAGTTTCGGCATCCAGGGTATCTAAGTGTGAGTCCTCTTGTACTCGCGAGTCGCGAAACCCCGACCCGCGAAATCCCAAAATGATAGCATGGAGATGAATTAAGGACCTTTTGGTGGTTCGGTTCCCAGGATACCCTTCCTCTTTCTAAATGCATGAATGAGATTCTTTCGGAGGATCTAAGGCCTATTACGACTGTTAAATTGAATGAAGGAGTGCAGGTGTTAATGCCTCGACCCCTTTTTACCTTCATAAGTAGCGAAGAAATCAGGACCGTCGATTTCAAGACCCATGGGGATACCTGGACCATTCAGTTGTAGAATACATGTGGCCGCCAGTAAGCGTTTCGGCTTTTCGGCACCCAGGAGATCAGAGGGTAAGAACCCTTGACCTCATGACTCCCGAAATCTCGATATTCGAAATCCCGAAATAACAGTGTATGGCTAAATCCAAATATTTCAGTATTTGGGCATTCAGAATATCCTAAGGGCGAGCTTCCTTTTACTCGCTAGTCCTAAAACCTTGATTCACGAAAACCAGAAAAGACAGTGTATGGAGGGGTTAGGAACTTTCGGTGTTTCAACACCTAGGGTACCTAAGTGCAAGCTTCCTTGTACTCACCAATCCCGAAATCCCGATGGGTGTAATCCCGAAAGGATGATATGCGGACGTGTTACGATATTTCGTCATTTCGGAAATCAGAATACTCAAGGGTGTATTCCCTTGTACTCGCTAGTCCTGAAATCCCGATGGGTGTAATCCTGAATAGGTATAGTGTGGGTAAGCCTTGGTGTTTCGGTGTTTCGACAACCAGGAAACCCAAGGGTCATTCGTCTTGCACTCACAAGTCCTAAAATCCCGACTTGTGAAATCCTAATGGATGGATTCCCGAAATAGTGAAGCAGGTTAGAGTTTGGTTTTTTGGAGTTTCGGCTCCCAAGAAACCCAGGTGCGATACCTCTTGTCGTCGCACATCTCAAAATCCCGATGGAGGAAACCCTGAAATAGCGAAGCATGTTAGAGTTTGGTTTTTCGGAGTTTCGGCTCCTGGGGATCCTAGGTGCGAGACCTCCTGTTGTCACACATCTCGAAATCCCAATGGAGTAAAACCTCGAAAGGTGGAAGGACATGTTTTAATCCGAGGCATTTCTAGTTATGACAAACTATTGGTTCCCTTCGGATTTCGGCACTTCGAGAGACAAGAGGAAAAAGGAAATACATGTATCGCGATTTCTCGAATTGCAAAAGCCGACGAGCACCTCTTTTATAAGGCATGTGGTCACAGTCGTCGATCATATGAGTATGGATAAGGGACGGCAGGGCCTGTATGAGGTCTCGTAGTGATTCGGGGAATTCTGTTCATCGGAGAAAAGATGAAAAAGGCCGAAAAATTGTGATTTCTGTAGTGGATGTGTTACATCTAGCTAGAGGGCCCATCTCTTGGGGGTTTTGAGGGTTTTGACTTAACAAACCCTAGAGGACGATTCGGTGGTGAAATATTCCACCTATGTTATCCCAAGATTGGTTTCGGAGATGCAATACTCTCCCACACCATTCTAGTTCAGATCCACATTAGTGCAGGAGGGTTCTACACCTTTCACAGGCAAAAGAAGAGAAGGAGGGCACACCATTGGGGGTTTCCAGCAAAGGGGGTGAACCATCCATTGAGAGAGGTTCATTCCAGGTGATTGGCAGTGCTTCTGGGATTCTAGCACCTGGGTTTTCATTGCAGGGTTGTGTCCATTAGATCTAGTCCATTCCGGTGGAGTTTTATGGATCATTTGATTTATTGGATGCATGGGATGAATTAAAGTGATTTCAACCATTTGGTAGATCAGATATTCATCATTTTGCTTGGGAATTCACCAGGGAGGTAACCAATCCTTGATATATCATTCTAGTGGTTTTATGGAGCATTTGGAGGGCTCTAGGAGGAGGGTCGAATTATCTAGGGTTTCAGGCATCCAGGGGGGCGCACCATTTCTTGGAGGGAGGCTAGATCCATGACTTTGAGAGGGGTCTTGGAGATTTGAGCACCTGGGTTGTTCTTGCAGTTACCCGATATATTGTTTGACATATTCATTGGAGAGTTTTGGCATCTTTGGTAACAGGTCTGAATTATTGAGGCTATTCAGGGTTTCAACATGGTGTGGCATCTTCCATCTTGACGGTTTGGCACTTCATTCAGCTAGATCTACTCCTACATTGATCTTCAGTGGATATTCAGCCTTTGGAGGCTTGTATTCTTCTATTGGAGAATTTTGTAACAGCTCCTATATTCTATTGTCTTATTGGATCCATCTGATGTGCATTCCATATTGGCATCTCATTGAAGCCGGTTCTTCTATTTATGAATAAAATCAGATTTGCAATGTTTGGCTTGTCTATCATCTTATTGATCTTGCATATGGTTGAGGTATGTTACATTGCTTATCTTCTTATCTATTGCTGCAAACACACATCCAAAACATCAATATAATCCTAAGGCTGAAATCAATAGCTCAACCTGCAAGTAAACACACACAAACAAGTAAATCAGCAAAGTATTTGACGAAATACCACAACCAGAAAAAGTTTAAAAAGACACCCAAACTGTGATGTTCCTGGCATATTGTCTTGGCAACATTACAGTGGTATCAAAGCTTAGATTCCTACCAGCCAGTGGGAATTAGAACATGCATCAGAGCTTAGACTCATGCTAGCCTGAGGGGACTTACACAAGGAGAAATGGATGAGATATCCTTTGAGATAGCATACTTGGAGATAAAATATTCTAGCCTTAGCAAGGAAACTAGGGCTCAAATAAAATTTCCACAATATGTAGCCTTAAGAAATCCCAGTTGGAGTGAAGAGGATGTTTTAAATGGGATCATCGTAGCATAGGAGAAGAGAGCCAAAGAAGCTAGATGGTTGGAAGAACAGAGAAAACCCACACCCATTAGGAGCAGGCAACTTTGCTACAGTTGCAAGGTGCCTTGGGAACCAGATCATAAATTTCTGGGTAAGGGTAAGAAGCATATTATTGAGGTACACTATGACAATGAGGATGAGGTGTGTGATGACACAAAGCTATATCTAGATGCTTATTTGGAGCAGTGTGATGATGCTAGTACAGAGGCCAGTGATTCTGACATGCTTCAGGAGGATAGTGACTCTTGCACACTTGCAGATACTAGTGATTATGACACACTTGGGGAGGATGGTGACCCTTGTGTAGTGGATAGATAGTCAGAGGGACAGGATGAAAACACCTACATTGCAACAAACATATCACATGGTGTTTATAACCTTACACCTTAGCAGATTAGAGACACTAGTGGGGATTCACACGTGTTATTATCGAGAGATGACGAGCTTCCTAGGAGGGTCGTGACATGTCTGTCGTCTTTTCAAATGCCCATGATAGCCACGTCACAGGAGGATATCAGTGGCATTTCAGATGTGATGGAGGAGCCATGTGTGAGGGATGCACACCAGGGACATATGGATCCCCAGACCCAGGAGGAGAGACATGACTTGGAGACAGTGGAACTTATACATACCTATCAACATGAGGAGATTGAGTCACGGATTTGGGAGACTCCATTAGTTGAGTAGATTGGGGAAACTGACAGCTTGATGGAGCACTTACTTCCAGGATCGACCTGTAATGATGAGGATGCACTCTTTATTGGTTAGGATGACCATAGCACGTGTCTAGATACATCTATATGGGATCCAGGTGAAAATGATAGTAGCAGGGTGAGTGCACATGAAGATACAGCTGCTCATACAGGATACAATGTGATTCAGAGGGAGATAGAATCTAGTGATGGGGTTCAATGGCATACAGGAGGACCCAACAGTATAGTATACAGTGGGCAATTCAACACGTTATTTTATACAAAGTGTATTTTTGGGGATTCCAGAGTTGACATTAACAGGACTAACACTAGCAGTGAGGGACGTGAGATGGCACATCAACATGACTATGATCAGGAGTCACACCACTTAGCAGGGAAGTTGAGAGTCAATGAGGATATGATCATGGCATCCACCAGGCGCAGTGACGACATGCATACATGGGTGACAGATTACTGTTGGAGAGCATCAGTGGCACATGGCAGTTCAGATGGGGAATTTTCCATGGATGATTTTCATACTCTTAGGGAGAGAGTATCTATGATGAGGACCAACTACCAATAGTTGTTGATTGATAGGGACTACCTATTGAGGATTGGTGAGATGTATCATGAGGCTCTAAGGGAGCAGGAGTTGGATGTGGACAGACTTACTCAGGAGTTGGAGAGCACTCAAGGATTCTTGAGAGGCACACAAACAAACCTTCAAGAATCAGAGTCCAGATCAGAGGAGCTTCTTGAGAAGATTCGTCAGAGGTCCACTTCATCTGTCTTAGTGGGCACTCAGATATATCATTCAGTCAGGTTTCTAGGGGATGTTGGTGATCTAGCAGAGGAGTGTCAGTTGATGGAGGACACTTCCATTTGTGTTCCAAGAGAGGTTGACCTCGATGTAGAGGTTGATCCATCAATACGCCCAGGATCTATGATACAACATGAGTCTATGGTAGACGACATGAGTATGCCAGAGCATATAGTGATGATTGATATCTCACAGAGACACGCCGATATGTATGGTGGGATTCAGAGGGGTATAGTGCCTTGCAAGGAAGAGACACACCTAGGGGAGCATGCAGATGTCACTCCTTTGCAGCAACACCTAGTCATGAGAGACCACCTTCACCATATCAGTAGCTTCATGCGAGATGAGAGATGGAGGTTGTTTAAGAAGTAGTTGGGGGATTTACTTTCGGTTGTACTATATGGTTGGGATTTGGTGATGACCACAGGAGAATATTTATCATAAAGAAGTCTGATCTGAAGAAAAGAGGTAATATCTGAACGCTTTGTGCTCTGATAAAGGTAAGAATAGTGAAAAGTTTTAAGATCTAGAAGCTTTGTGCCCTGCTAAAGATAATATTAGTGGAAATTTTTGTTTCTAAAGTATGGATCTAGGTATGTTTGATAAGATTTATCCTATCTTGAAAACTAGGGCACTGATAGCTGAAATAATATTTGATATGAGTAGATCTGACAAGAATAATGAAAGATATGTTATACCTATGCATAGAAAGAATGTTTGGAGTAACGAATGGATGTAGGACCCTAGAAAGAATTTGTTGCAGTTTAGCTGCCATAATCCTAGCACACAGTTCAGGAGAGGTTGGGGATCATTTAAAAGAAAGAGAGGATTGACCCTTTGCTACAATTGCAGAAGACTGGGACATCTGGATAAGGAATGCCCTGGAATAAGACCTAGTTGCCTCTGTTGCAAAGCCATGGACCATGAAGTATTGGATTTCCCTAGAATGATTGCTAAGGTTGAAAGGATGAATATGAACCAAGAAAACCCTAAGGCAGATCCAGAAACAGAGATTATGACAGAACCCCAGAAAGGATCAAAGAAATTATTACTACAGATGCAAGGAACCCTGAATGACCATCGACATATCATATGATCAGAGATATTCAAAGAAAAAGAATGCATTGAAGTAAGAATAGGAGACTTCGACGTTGACTATGTTCTGGATGAGGAAACATAGGTGAATATCATGACAGAAAGAACTTGAAAACTTTTAGGGGAGCCTGTTATGACTCCTTCATTAGGAGGTATAGGATTATTCAGAGGAAAGTTGATAACCCTATGTGGAAGACTTACCGGGATATCTATGAGTGTTCGTGGAACTTTGATAGAGGAAGAATTTGAAGTTGTTAAATTTATTGAGAACAACGCTCCATTTGATATGTTATTAGGAAAACCGTGGATTGAAAAAGATCAGGCCAGAAGGAAATAAGAAGAAATCCTAGAGAAGAAGAAGCAAGAGTTAAAATATTTCATGACTAGGAGGATCGCACACTTGATTGAAGAACATGAGAACCGAGAAAATCTATTTAAAACCAGAAACTTGGATGTCAAAATGGGAAGAACACTAGAAGATTTGCAGAAGACTGAGGTACTTATTCCAGGTATAGAAGAGGTATTACCCCTGATTTCTAGGCAAGAATCTCACCAGCATGAAGTTACTTTGCTGAAAGAAGATAAGAATCAGAATGGAAAAAGGAATTATGAGATGAATCTCACTGGAAATAAGGCTAGAAAACTAAGTAAGAAGAGAGCTAAGATTGAAAAGTTACAGAAGGTTCCCAAGGGAACTTCACAGAAGGAAAATTTGCAAAATTGGAGCTTCGTCGGAATATCATAATAGCGTCACATGGCACTTCGCCATGGCGAAGCAATATAGCCATTGGAACAGTATAACCGTTCGACCGACGACCCGAACGGGTAGAAAGGCAGTTATGATCAGAAATTTCACCACCAAGACCATTGGGACCGCGCCACAATGGACAAAACTGAGTTAATGAAGGCTTCTCGCCCGTTTCAAGAGATCCGTTATCGAGATATCTATTTATCCCTTTGTGCTACACAACAAGAACACTTTTGCTAATCGTGACTATCAGATCTCGCAGCATAGTTGATTTCACACAGTGATCATCGTGTTATTGCAATATATCCCATTGCATTGAGCAATTACTCTTCAAACCTAATATATTCAACCATGAGCGTGCATGTCGAACGAGCTTAGCGCTGCAGAGAAAATTGTCGAAGAAGTTCTTATTGAACTAATGACTGAAAGAGTAATGTCTGAAAGAGAGATGTCTGCAAGTATTCAAGCATCATTGATGAGAGGACTAAAAGCCTCTTCGTTGATTGCTTGTAGAGCCGGATCATCCTGACCATCGATAGAAAAGAGAACCAAACACAGAGATGACCTAGCCAATGCAAAGTTGATCCCAACCATATTGTCAGATTACATCCCACCTCTGGCTGGGATAGTGAGTCGAGATAGTGTGCTAAGAGAATTTGAGTACACCATGGTTACTTCATACCTCCTGAAAGGGATAGATGCATTTCGAGCAAAGCAGGATAAGATCGCAGCGTTGAAGTTCACTGACTTCAACCTCGGAGATCGAAAAAAATATAGTATGCTTGCCCCGTATAAATACCTGACCAAGATGAAGGGGGAGAACTCAAAGATAATCCCTCAGTCGTGGATGATGAACCTCGCACAATCCACTTTGTTAAACATCATGAAAATCCCACACTTCGGAAGGCACCAGGAAGTCAATGCCTATGTCAAGTTATTACTTTCATGTTACCATGGTGGCTACTTATGGCTAGACCGTTGTATCACAGTCGACCCGACGTTGATCCATAGGATCACAGGCTTGAGTATGAAAGGATCGGATCCACAAGAATTCTATCTAGGAAACGCCAAAGATCGTGCACTAGCACATAAAATCAAGGATACATATGGCGATGTCGAAAAGGGAACACGATGATACAAGGTATCCTCCATCCAGAATGGTGCAGTGCACCTCGCCTATTAGTTAATTGAAGGAAAGTTAGTAAGGAAGTACAGACATACGCAGGTCATAGGATTTGTTGTTGATCTCATGAGAAAGTGTGTAGAAGGTTTACAGATGAACTGGGTGAAGTACCTAGTGAATCAGCTGGAACTAGACTGTCGCGAAGCATAGGATCAGGGCTACGAGTTCCACTTCAGTTGGCTCCTGATCCTTATCGCCTTTGTTGCTTGGGAGATGTCAGAAGGTACGACCTTCCCAGATATTGAACCATTTGAGCTGCTTGCTGCAAAGTTCACTACCCTTTGGTACTCGAGTGATATGAACAAACAATGGCAGTCGAATGTTGTTTTTCACACCTACTACCTTCAGTTGAAGAGAGCCATAAAAGAAGAACCGCGCATGAATTTGAACACCCTACAGAGGTTTTGACCCCTTATGAAGTTTTTTGCAGATTGACACTTCATCTACCTAACAGCGTGAGCCGATGAACATAAGGAGCAACTGTAGTCATACCACAAGCTCACGGAAGAGGATCTTGAGGAGTTCACTAAGGACTGGTCGACTGAGCTCCTTATTCCAACAGACCCTGCAGAGATGTCCGACCCTGACAGCCCAGAAAACATGCATGATACACCCAGACCTAGAAAAACAAAGAAGACCGAAGAGGTCCAAGAATTAAGAAGTGCCTCGGGAAAGACTGCTTCGGCATCACCTGACCAATGGGGTGAGGAGGAAGAAATAAATGGAATAGGAGCTGAAGAGAAGCAAGGCGAAGTAACACCGCCTAGAGAAGAGACTGATCCCCTGAAGAAGAGGAAGGTTTCTCCTCTGAAACCTTCTTCCAAGAAGAAATCAAGAGCCACCATGACCAAGATGAAGACCATGCTTACTACTGATGACTTCGACTTCATCATAGCAGCCCTCAACGATGCTTCGCTAGAAATCGTGGAGAAACAAGAAGCTAAGCAGGAGGAAATGTATGACAGACTTAAGGTCGAGTTACGAGGGGTACAACAGGCCCTTCAGTCCATCCGTGCAGTGTCCACTATGCCCCTATCATCAGGAGAACCAGAGTTGGGGGATGAGCCAGCCCAACTCCACCGATTAGCTGATGCAGTCGAAGCTCCTCTTCATCGCGCACAAGAAGAAGAAGAAGAAAAAGCTACCCAGACCTTGAAGCAAGTACAAGGCGACATTGTAGAACAACACATAATTGCAGAACAGGAGAAGGTTTCTCTCCAAGCTATGTTTGAAGCGGAGAAAGCACATATGCAGAAAGAGAAAGAACAGTTGCTTGCAAAGAAGCTTGAAGTAAAAGAAGCAATAAACAAATCCCTCCGCTCTGTGACAGTCTTAGAGCTACAGGTTGAAGACCGAGTCATGCATCAAGTAGAGCAGCTCGCAGAAGCTGTCCAGCAGCTACAACAATGAATAACAGATTTAGAGCTCTGCACTGTACCTGACACCCCGCAGGATGTAAGGGACCAAAGGGAAGCAACTGCTCAAAGTGCATTTGAAAGAATAAAATTCCTTGCTCTGGAATGCAAGTAAATGAGTTATCACAGTGCCCAAACGTATGAACAACTCACTAAGGATCCAGAATTGAAGGCACTAGAGTCACAGCTCCAAGAAGCGAAGTATCAAGCAGAGACAATACAGGCGCAATTGAAGCCCCTGTCAGTTGTTGAAAGAATGAAGTGATCCTAAGAGCAACACACTACCTAGTAGTTGGTCCATACTATTCAGAGCAGAGTTATGGAAGTAACTCAGAGGCTCCAACCTGTATAGGACAAGGCTTACCAACTGTTCACAAAAATCGAAGGCCGAGGAGCGGAACTGGAGCAAGTTGTCACTGCAGCTGAACAGCGCCTCGAAGGACCTGTCGACAAATCATTCATACAAGATTTCACTGAACAGGAGGCTGTAGCACAACAACAAGTCGAAGCAACTTGAGGCTTTTGAAGCAGAACTAGTCAGATCGGAGTGACTTGGGATGAGTCACATGTGAGTGTTGGGGGCCTGTTGGCCCTTAACCAAGTTTCGAGGATTCTTGGTCATGTTTGACCTAATTTTGGGACTTTGACATGATGTCTAAGGCGGAGCGCAAGACAAAGTGGAGATCGCAGGATCTCAACCCCTTTTAGGGCCCTTTTTGGGATTTGGGATTATGTAATGGGTATGGGATGTCGACCCATGGGTTTACCCATGCTTAGGCCTAGTTTGTATGTATAAATAGATGCTAAGGCGATGTAGTGAACACGAATGGTTGAGTGCTAGAGTTGGATCTATGTGATCAAGATTTTTAAGTGCTTTGGTGCATACTATGTGAGACTTGCAGAGCTAAGTGAAAGTCATTGTAAGAGTCTATAGAAGGTTGTGTGCTTAGATCTACTCAGGGAAGGAGGATCTAGCGGGATGTGCAGATCTCCTGTCCTCTGCGGAGTAGGGTTTTTGAGGCTTTGTGCATGTAACCTATTGAAGAAGCTAATAAAGAAGACAAAGATTTGGTGGACGTAGCCCCAGGGTGGGGGTGAACCATGTACGTGTTGTGTTTCTTTTCTTTGTGTGATGTATTGATGTCTTTATATGTTTACTTGCTTAGTGATTTAACATAGATGAATGATAGATAGATATGTTAATGCTATGTGCTTAATTTTATGGATGGATGTTAGATCTGACTTATATACATGTGCTTAGTGCTTGAATCTGCTAGATCTGATATGTTCCATCGTGCTAAGTGCTGCTAGATGCCAGATCTGGTTGACCACTGCGTTGTAGTGTGATTAGGATTTAATTGCACTATAACTAAGAATTGAATACTGATAAATATAATCATTGAGTGCTCTGTTAATTGATTAGAATCACATATCTGTGTCCCAGCTAAGGTTACAGATACTAGATTCCTGCAACCACCCCTGCCTCTACCTCGGGTGAGACTTCATCTGCTTCACAGGTGTTGTCGAAAGGGTCGGTAGTTAGGGTTTTGTTGGTGCATTGAACCCTGGGTCTGCCCCTGTGCCAACATGCATGAACAAGCCCATGCAGGCGTGCCTCTAAGCATTGTGTGGGGCTTGTCTTGCTTGTCTTGTTTGTTTGATTTTTAATTGTTGTGGATATTCCATTAGAACAATTTGTCAAAATACATGTTACAATATTCCACAACCTTTTACTATGTAGTGTCTTTATTTTAGATTGCATATTTGTAATATTACTAGTTTAAGGAGAAATTGTGGTGCAATAAAGAATTAGAGGATAAAAGAAAATTAAGATGCTATAAGGAGGTGATCAACCCTAATCTAGAAGATCAAAAGTATCTCTTATTTTGACTAAGTGTAAAGAAGAAAATCAGCATTGCCAAAATAAGAACAAATTCTCATGAGCTCCATAGTGAAGCAAGGTGGTGGACAATTCCTAAAATGTCGTGAGTCAAAAGAATTTGTCATCTTTGTTTCACCAAGAGGGTTGAATATGAAAAGCACTTTCTCTTAGAATGTCTTGTGTACACCCACATTAGATGACAATTTCAAATATTTGTTATAATATCTACCTTCCTAACCTTTTAAATCATCAAAGCTATAGTGATTTAGGAACACTTTTCTTAAAGATTTTCTGGCACAAAAAAAAATTCTAAAGCAAGTTGAGTAATCCCTTACCTTAAATAAAATCTAATAAACCAAATTTGATCTCAATGAACGTTAACCAACATCACCATCTAAATAATGTTAAAAAATGCATTTTAAAGAAAAGAAGAAAAAAAATTAAGATTATTTTTTATTTTTCTAAATATTTGAAAATAAAAAATCTTAAAGCAAACTCAATAATAACTAGTAATATTGAGAACTTAACCAAATTTAAACATATAATCTATAACCTCTATTTAAAATATATAAATATAAAATTTCATAATAAATTTTTATATGTAAATAAATAATTTTACGTATAATAATATATTTTAATGAATTAAAAGAAAAGAAAA
>JZKD02S1808909.1:614600-625904 GCA_000966675.3 Picea glauca
TTGAGAGTAAAAAATGCTAGTCAAAGAAGAAGGTAAATTATTGCAATTGAGTGGCAAGAAAAACATGTAAAATTTATAGAATGTCATTGAAATTTTACCTCATTGCATGAGAGATTGTGTAGTTAAAGTAAAATCTCAATTTAGGACAAAGTTGGGTCAAGTCCATGTAATAAAAAGGGAAATTAAAGTAAATATGTCAATGGCTTTTAAGGAAAATTAAAGTAATCAAAGTCAAAATATGTCGATAATTTAAATTAGTTGTATCTCATTAAAAAGAAGATGAAGAAGGGGTGTATGATCGGTGTTACCTCGACACCCCAATTTTATATTTCATAATCAATTCCTAAGTTGTGTTGGAAGTAGAGAGTTTGTTATGTCATTGAAATACATAGTTGTGAGTATAGGTGGAAGAAAAGTCACTTTATCATTGTAGAGACATTTAGTTTGTACAACTATTGTCACAAGTTTGAGTCTTTGTTAGGACTAGCCATTCCGACATTAGACAAATTTTACTTGCAATTGTTTTGCGGGAACCATCAAGTACAAAAAAAAAATATTATGAAGATGTGAAGAATTCTGCAAAAGAAGAAAAAACAAACTCGTGATGAAATGTAGCAAGGAATGTAGTTTAACAAAGATGATGCAACGAAAGCAAAGAAGAAGACAAAAAATGATAGAAGAAAGAAGAGGATGGTGAAATAAAGTTGAAGAAGATGGATTCTTTGCCACAAATAAAATAAGTAAGAGGTAATGGCATATTGAAGAGAAAAGAGAGAAGGACAAGGAAGGATGAAGCAACAAAGAAAATGGAAATGAAGAATGAAGCACGCGAATGACTGAATGATCAAGTGAATAAGAAAGTTAAGAATAAATAGTATTGTGTGTTGAGATGAAAAAGTAGTAAATCCATGAAAATGGAATCCTTAAGATGTTTAATGGTCCTCCTTGAAAAATGTTTTTTGGCGATGGAAAGAAAATGGTATTGGTCCAATGTTCGTATAAGGGCTAGATTAGCCTAAAATAAAATTTTGAAATTGTATTTACCTAAGTTACATGTCGATTTAATCCTTAATGAGGCAAGTGTACCATATAACTTAATCTTTTATTAGTTCGTGGTAAACCAAAAACCACTTGTAATTATTCAACAAAATAGGTATCTCAATAGAGGACAAACATCTTCAGTAACCACTCACACAACCAAATCAAATATCAACACACCAATGTTTTTATGTGGTAAAACCCTTGTGAAGAAACATCCACGACCCCAACAAACGCAACCACTTGAAGCAATTTATTAATGCAAAATAAAAATATTATAGAGATATTTACAAGAGAGTTTTTCACAATCAATCATTGGCCAATGACCCTCCATGCCCTTTAAATAAAGATCATGGACCCATTTGTTGTTAAACCACAGATCAATGTAGTCATTAAGATCGAGGAGAATATGAGTCATTGGATAACTATATGTTGGGAACATATTGTGATCGTCATATTTCCTAACTACAAATGCATACTAATGCATGCTAAAGAAACACACTTTAAACTATCGACACATTAGACCAAGTTGATCTTAACTAACTCTTAAGTGTCTAAATATACTAACATCCTTCCTTAAGAACCACTTGGGATAGGATTAAAGGATTTACAAAGGAGACACAATGGGAGAAGGAATGAGGTATTAGAGCATATCCCCCCTTAATGGCAACTTCTTGAAATTCTAACATAGATCAAAGTTTGGAAAACTCTGCTTCTATATGAGTCTTTGTGAAAAATTTTACAACTTGATCTTCTGTAGGGAAAATTAACACTTCAATGAATTGATCATGGATCAGTTTTCTAATAAAGTGCATGTGTATCTCAATGTGTTTGTTGCATTGATGTTGAACTAGTTCTTTGGTGAGCTTGATGGCACTCTATTTGTCACACCAAAGGATGGTTAGTTGCTATTGCTGCAATTCAAACTCTTAAAGGATATGTCGAAGCCACAAGGCCTCTTGAATTGCATTATCCGCTACTTAGTACTATTCTTTTTCTAAAGAAAGAGAAATGACTTGGTGTTTCTTATAGGCCCAAGTGGCAGGTCCTAAACCAAGGATGAAAATATAACCTGCAGTATACTTTCGATCATCAAGGTCGTCGGCCCAATCTGAATTAGTGAAAACAACCAATAAAGGAGCCCCCCCAAGTTGTAATGTATACTGAATTGAATTTTACCCCAGACATGCCGAAGTATTCTTTTAGCTTCTTTCCAATGGATTTCATGGGGTGATTGCATATACCAGGAAACAAGACCAACAACAAAGGAAATATCAGGATAGGTATGAGTTAAATATAAGAGGAAACCAACAAACTGACGGTACAAGGTTGAATCAACTTCGAGAGAAGTACAAGTGGCATCAAGTTTGACTCCAAATTGGAAGGGAGAAGGGGCTAGTTTAGAATCATTCATGTGAAAGCGGCGAAGAAGGTCGCAATAATACGTTTCAAAACTACACACATAGTTTTGATCCAAAAGTTTCTCTAGCATTATGACTAATTGTGAAAACTTGCATACTCAAATACTTAGACTAGGAAAGAAATATTCCTTCCTTGATTTGAAATACTTGTAGGCCAAGGAAATAATGAAAATAGCCTAACTCTTTCATTTCAAATTTATTTTTAAGGTTGGATTTCACATGGGTTAAATTTTTTGGGTCACTACAAGTGAGGATAAGGTCATCAAAATAAATAAAAAGGATTATGATATGCCTTCCTACTTTCTTGGTATAGACTTTAGGGTCAAAATCAAATCTAGAAAATCTAGTATCAAGAAGAAATGTGTCCATTTTGGCATACCAAGCTTGAGGATCTTTCTTAATACCATAAAGATATTTCTTAAGGGCAAACAAGGATGAAGTCATTCTGGACATAGCCATGAGGTTGTTCCATGTAGAATTATTTTTGAAAATCCCCATGCTAGATGGTAGATTTGACATCCAACTTATGGACCTCCCACTTATGTAAGGCTAGAAGGGCTAGAACAAAATAGATGGAATTCATTTTGGCTACAGGGGAAAAGGTTTCATTATAGTCAATGCCTTCAACTTGGGAGAATCCTTTGGAACCTAACCAAACCTTGTGTCTTTCAACACTTCCATACGATGCATACTTAGTTATATACACCCATTTACATATAACAAGTTTTCTTCCTTTTGGAAGAGGCACAAGATCCCAAGTATTGTTCGCCACTAAAGAGCAATACTCTTCATGTTAAAAATAATTAAAAAGTACCTAGGCAAGTGTTTCTCATCACCTAGGTGCCTAAGGGGTGAGAAATTTCCGAATGTGGACCCTAGTCATTTAATTTGTGAGATGCAAATTAAAAGGTGACTTTTTGAGACTTAGGGAAAGTGGGTGAATAAAGTGATTTTATCCCCACTGTTGATCTCATCTAATCTCCACTGTTAGATGAGATGACTCTTGAGATTCCTTCATGAGGTCGATTAGGGTAGGAGAGCACACCCATTGTTGGGTTGTTGAAACATTTTTGAGAGAGCAAGAGAAGAAATTTGAGTTCAGGAAAGAGGCCATTTTTGCAGAGCTAGGGCATGCATTCCAAGGCTGAAAAATAGCACATAAATCAAGGTAGAAGGTACATCATTGATATCAAGTTGTACTATATGGATTGAGTAGGTCGTGCAGCATTAAAAGCAGGCACAGAAATTGAGGAAGAGTACAGTTCAGGAAAGAGGTCATACAATACAGATTTGCGGGTTCTGTACAGCAGGAAGAGGCACAAAAATCAAGGTAGAAAGTACAACTGAGTTAACAGTATTTAATGTACGAATTTTGTACAGTCCATACGACTGTTATTATTACACAAAAATCAAGGAAATTTTCTTTGGTAATTTTTGGGTGGTTTTGGCATGTTTTCCAAGGCAATCATACATCATTTAATGCTCAGTTTTGAGATGTAACCGTTGGAACATATTTTGAGGCATTCATACAGCAAGTTAGAGGAACAAATATCAAGGAGAAGACCTGTACTTTGGTGCAGAAAATTTTGGCACAAATTTTGAGGAGTTTAGCTCATAACTTGTGTGAAGACTTGGCATGGTTTTCGAGATAAGTTTGTCATTAAATTTCTGAAGATGAATATGTTATAACAGAATTTCTCTGAAGCTCGCAAATAATAAAAACTCCCTCTCTCACTGGTTTTCCCCTTGTGGGTTTTTCCAGGGTCGTTGTTAGATAAAAAATCAACGTGTTATTTTCTGAGTTTATGTGTTGTTGATATATTTTATTTCTGCATTAAAACGATGTTCAAAATCCTCATGTTTCAGTTCTGAAAATTTATTTTTATGTTGAGTTTGATTGGTTGTCATAAAACTGGGTTTGGGCATTAAAAATTGGCTGAAAAGTTAGCGAGAATGAAACTGGGTTGGGGTCTAAAATTTTACATGGTATCAGAGCTTTGTTAAAAGAAGAAGAAATATTTCAGCAAGTCAGAAAATTGGGACAATAGTCACTTCACCGAACAGAACTTTGAATTTTTCATTTTCAGCAGAAAGGGGTCAATGGCTACAGGTTTGAGAGTTGAGGACAGACTTGATGGGGCAGCAAACTTTGGTGCTTGGAAAGAGAGGATGATCTTGTTGTTTCAAGAAAATGAGTTGTGGGACATTGTTGAAATTACCACAACACATCATGTGGTTGTACCTACTGATGCTACTCTTCTTGCAGCATACAATAAGAAGAGTATCAAGGCTAAGAGTATTATTCTTGATGCCATCAAGGAACATTTGATTCCTCCCTTGATGGGGAAGGCAAATGCCTATGAGATGTGGGAGTCTTTGAGGAAGTTGTACCAGAGTACAAATAAAAATCGGAAGATGGTTTTGAGGGAAAAACTAAATATCATTAAAATGACCAAGGTTTAAAATGTGGTCACATATCTTACCAGGTTCACACAAGTGAGAGATGAACTTGGAGCTGTGGGGGAGGCCATAGTTGACAGTGAGCTTGTGAGGACAGCATTGAATGGAGTTTCCAAACAATGGGTTATTTTTGTTGAGGGCATTGTGGCTAGGGAGAAGCTTCCCAATTGGGATGGTCTTTGGGATGACTTTGTTCAGGAGGAGACCTAGATAGGTTATGTACATGGAATTTCATCTACAGGTCATGATGAGGAGAATGTGGCTCTTGCTACTAACAATAAGAAGAAATTCAAGAAGGGTCCTAAGGGAGGAAACAAACCGAAGAGTGAAGGAAAGAAGGGCATGAGCAAAGCCAAGTGCTTTGCATGCCACAAGTTTGGGCACTATGCAAGTTAGTGTTTAAACAAGAAGAAGAAACAAACATCATCTTCACTAGCAGTGGAGGAGTTATCCACCAAGTTTGATAAGGATTTTTTCTTAGTTGTGTGTCTTTCCACGAGGACCACTCATTTAGATATGTGGTTTATTGAAAATGGTGCCTCTCACCATATGAAAAGGGTTCATGAGAACTTGAAAGATCTTACATAGATTGGTGATGTTGAGGTATTGCTTGGATATTATCGGGTGGTCAAGGAAATTGGTTGTGGTACTGTATCATTTCAGAGGGAGTCTTTGCCTCCCATGTGGTTGAGAGAGGTCCTATATGTTCAGGGATTGAATAAGAACTTAGTATCAGCTTATACTATTGAGGAGAGGGGATATGAGGTCTTGTTCTGTGATGGGCAAGTGCTAATTTTCCCCAAGGGGTCCAATATTACTTCGGCCAAAGTGATTGGGACTCGAGATGAGAAGCTATACAAGCTTATGTTTCAGCCAACGAGAGCATTGTTTCATTCTAGCAGTAGTAGTGACCTATGTGAGCTATGGCACAGGAGGATGGCACACTTGCACCATGGGGATTTGAGGCTACTGAGGTAGATTGTGACTAGAGTTCCAGATTTCAGTACAGAGCACCAGGAGTTGTGAAAGGGGTGTCCTTTGGGAAATTACACCAAGACTGTTTTTCTTAGAAGTGACAGTAGAGAAGCAGGTATCCTTGATCTTATTCATTCATATGTGTGTGGCCCGATGTCTTCAACATAATTGACTAGTTCTATATACTATGTTATATTCATTGATGACTTCTCACATAAGTCTTGGATTTTCTTCATGAATACCAAAGGAAAGGTCTTCAGTCGGTTCCAAGAGTTCAAAGCTCTTGTGGAGAACCAGATAGGAATAAAATTAGAGTTATGAGGACAGAAAATGGGGGTGATTATACCTCCAAGGATTTCATGGAATTTTGTGCAGAAGAGGGCATCAAGAGAGAGTTGATTGTTCCTTACAACTCACAACAGAATGGGATTGCTGAGAGGAAGAACATGACCATAGTTGGGGCTATGAAAACCATGCTACATGATCAAGGGATGTCACTATTTATTTGGGTTGAGGCATGCTACACTGTAATTTATCTACATAACAGGAGTCCACACAGGGCAATGGGGAGCATGACTCCTGAGGAGGCTATTTCTAGGAAGAATATTGAGGTGGGGCACTTTCATATTTTTGGGTGCATCACACATTCACATGTCCCTTCTGAGAAGAGGACAAATCTAGAACCCACAATAGAGAGAGGGATATTTGTTGGGTATAGCGAGACTTCAAAGGATTTCTATATATACCTTCCATCCTTGAGGAAGACAGTTTTGAGGAGGGATGTGAGATTTGAGGAGGAAGGAACCTTTAGAAAGTCACAAGGGACAGAGAGGGGTGATTAGTCTTCACCTCAAATTCAGGTGAGTCTACAGTAAACTATAGTAACACAGAGTTAAGGGCCACCAGTTTCGGTGATGACTAGTCCACAAGTGACAGGGCCGCCATAGATGTCAGGTTCACAGGTTACCAGTCCACAAGGTTCAAGATTGAGTACTCCAGAGTCTACTTCAGGATCACAGTCTTCAGGAAATGGGTTTGAGTAGGGAGAGTACCCTCCATGGGACACTAATTCAGATAGGAGTAAGCCCAAATGGCTTCAGGATACTTTGAGGGAGGCCAAGGGTTCTGTGGGGAATCCCAGAGAGGCAGTGAGGGAGAGTAAACCCCCCGAGAGGTTTTTCATCTATATCGCGATGGTGAGAAGTATTTAGGAGTCTGAGCCTTCCACTTTTGAGGATGCTACTGCTAGACAGGTTTGGAGAGATTCCATGATGGAAGAGTACAATTCCATCATGAAGAATGATGTCTGAGAAGTTATTCCTAGACTTTAGGGGAATTCAGTGGTGACTTCTAGGTGGCTCTATAAACTCAAGCATGTTGCAGATGGCAGCATTGAGAAGTACAAAGCTCGCTTTGTGGCTCGATGGTTCTCATAGTTCGATGGAGTTGATTATGATGATACCTTTGCATCGATTTCTAGATATACCTCGATCAAATCGAGGATTTCCATTACAGCAGATATGGGTTGGAAGATCCACCAGATGGATGTGAAGACTGCATTTCTGAATGGTCTTATACAGGAGGAGGAGTATATTGAGAAGCCATTGGGCTTTGAGGTGCATGGTAGAGAGTTATGAGGACAGAAAATGGGGGTGATTATACCTCCAAGGAGTTCATGGAATTTTTTGCAGAAGAGGGCATCAAGAGAGAGTTGATTGTTCCTTACAACTCACAATAGAATGGGATTGCTGAGAGGAAGAACATGACCATAGTTGGGGCTATGAAAACCATGCTACATGATCAAGGGATGTCACTATTTATTTGGGTTGAGGCATGCTACACTGTAATTTATCTACATAACAGGAGTCCACACAGGGCAATGGGGAGCATGACTCCTGAGGAGGCTATTTCTAGGAAGAATATTGAGGTGGGGCACTTTCATATTTTTGGGTGCATCACACATTCACATGTCCCTTCTGAGAAGAGGACAAATCTAGAACCCACAATAGAGAGAGGGATATTTGTTGGGTATAGCGAGACTTCAAAGGATTTCTATATATACCTTCCATCCTTGAGGAAGACAGTTTTGAGGAGGGATGTGAGATTTGAGGAGGAAGGAACCTTTAGAAAGTCACAAGGGACAGAGAGGGGTGATTAGTCTTCACCTCAAATTCAGGTGAGTCTGCAGTAAACTATAGTAACACAGATTTAAGGGCCACCAGTTTCGGTGATGACTAGTCCACAAGTGACAGGGCCACCATAGATGTCAGGTTCGCAGGTTACCAGTGCACAAGGTTCAAGATTGAGTACTCCAGAGTCTACTTCAGGATCACAGTCTTCAGGAGATGGGTTTGAGAAGGGAGAGTCCCCTCCATGGGACACTAATTCAGATAGGAGTAAGCCCAAATGGCTTCAGGATACTTTGAGGGAGGCCAAGGGTTTTGTGGGGAATCCCAGAGAGGCAGTGAGGGAGAGTAAACCTCCCGGGAGGTTTTTCATCTATATCGCGATGGTGAGAAGTATTTAGGAGTCTGAGCCTTCTACTTTTGAGGATGCTACTGCTAGACAGGTTTGGAGAGATTCTATGATGGAAGAGTACAATTCCATCATGAAGAATGATGTCTGAGAAGTTATTCCTAGACTTTAGGGGAAGTCAGTGGTGACTTCCAGGTGGCTCTATAAACTCAAGCATGTTGCAGATGGCAGCATTGAGAAGTACAAAGCTCGCTTTGTGGCTCGATGGTTCTCATAGTTCGATGGAGTTGATTATGATGAGACCTTTGCATCGATTTCTAGATATACCTCGATCAAGTCGATGATTTCCATTACAGCATATATGGGTTGGAAGATCCACCAGATGGATGTGAAGACTGCATTTCTGAATGGTCTTATACAGGAGGAGGAGTATATTGAGAAGCCATTGGGCTTTGAGGTGCATGGTAGAGAGTCTCATGTGTGTAGACTAAAGAAGGAATTATATGGGCTGAAACAAGGTCCCATAGCTTGGTATTAAAGGATTGATGCCTATTTGCAACAGTTGGGCTTTGAGAAGAGTGAGGTGGATCCCAACCTATACTTATTGTGGTTGGAGAGGATCCTCTCATTCTCTTTATATATTTGGATGATATTTTCATTATAGGGGCAGAGAGACTCATCACTAGCTGCAAGGATAGCCTTGCTTCATAGTTTGAGATGATTGATATTGGACTAATGCACTATTTTTTGGGATTGGAGGTTTGGCAAGATCCTGAACACATCTTCCTAGGACAAGGGAATGTTGGCATATTTACAGATAGAAGGTAGAGTATGCTTGTTTTTCATTGATGGAAATATCAACACAATGAGAGCATACTTGGTTATCGATGATAGAAAGATCAGTAGCATAGCGATAATGGCATGGAAATAACAGAAGCGTAAGCTCAACAGTGAAGAGCAACAATGATCATTGGATCACCCATCATGAATTCCCGATGGTCGTCAGATCTAAATTCAGATAAGAGGAAGCACAAATGAGGAGATTAGATCTCAGCCATTAGATCAAAGTGTGTAAGCCAACAACGGTTGGATCCTAAGGAAAGTGCATGAGACAAGTTCTGAAGTCATCGGAACTGTCCATATTCATAAATGACACATGGTGAAAGATCATCATTTCATTGACTCGTGAATTGGAGGAGTCAAAGGAGAGTGGTGTGGAAACTCATGATATGCGAAGTCATGAAACAACATTGGTTTTTGAAGCCAGAGGACACATGGCGAGCAATTGGTATTTCCCTGACTTGCACATTGGAGGAGTCAAAGGAATATGACACAAGAAATCGCGACATGCGAAGTCGCAAAATTATTTGGATCGTCGGATAACCAAATTTATGGACCATTGATTCCACAAGCGAAGCGCTTAAATGTTTGGCCCGTGGTAATATCCAAGGTCACATCATCGAAGGATGAAGGGAGGATCTAGCATGCTGCTAAGCTCCATTTTAGAGTTTCACAAGTTGGGAGTTATGAGGCAACTCACAAGATGAAATCGTGAAACGTGAAATCGTGACATGATCACATCCATCCATCAAAGGGAGAGATCTGAACCGTTGATCCGATATGGAGTATTTTGTATATCGTGACTTGGTATATTCGAGACACCTCATACCAAGATCCCCGAAATCACGAGTTGTGAAGCGCCTTCTAGATAAGCGCTTAGTCATTGGCAGTGGTCACGAAAAGGGAAGGAGCTAGCAGCTAAGCTCCATTTCAGAGATCACGACATGGGAGAGTCGAGATGTCTCATCAAAATATTTATGAAACGTGAAATCGTGAAATCACTTTATGTTTAGAGTTCGGTCACATCCAGTGGGCATATAGGATAAACACGAGACCCTACGGATGTAATCCAACGATGCTGATTATTTGGGAATTTGATTGAAGGGCTATTGTTTCACTTCATGGTTAATTGTTCAGTTACGATTCAGTTAGAAGAACTGAATCATAGTTCTTGGACATTTGGTGATTTAGTAGCTGAGGTGTTTCTTTGGATATTCGAGGTGTAACTGAACTTGTGGAGAGCATAAAAGATAAATGTTGTGACTATGAGAGGTCGGTTTTTCTCGCTGAAAAATGAGTTGAACTAGGAGAAAGAAAAATCAAAGTACGCACAGTGTGAGATCAAACTCAGATATGAGAAACAAAAGTTGAAAAGAACAGAAAAGGTGAAGAGAGTAGAATGAACACATACCAAAGATCTTGAGAGGAACAGAGAAAGAACAGATAGAAAGAGATAGCAAGTCAAGTCAAGTATGAATAGAGCAGAAGAATAGTGAAGCAGAGAAGAATTGTAGAATAGAGAAGAAGTGGTAAGAATTGATATACCTGTATTTTTGGTTATTCAATCATTTATTTATAACTAGGGAGGTAGGGTGTTGTTAGGGAGGACCATAGTCCTTTGTTATTCAAGTTGGTGCTTGAATATTGGAAGTTGAAGCTTTCATCTAATTGTGGATAGAAAACAGGGTGGCAGGGTGGTGCTTAGGAAAACACAGAGTTTTCTGTATGCAAGTTGGTGCTTGTATAAGTGGAAGTAGGTGCTTCCATCCAGTTGGTGTTGGAATACTCAGGGAGTTTGTGCTTCCTTCTAGTGGGTGCTAGAGAAACTAGAGCGTTGGTGCTCTCAGCAAGTTGCAACTTGTAAAACTGAGGTGGTAGCCTCATTTTGAGTTGGTGCTCAAAGATAGATGATGTATAGAACTTAAAAGACTTCTTATCATTCGAAGAAGAAGAGGTTTTCTCCCTTTATGGATTTCCTCATGAAAATTTGTCTCTATGTATATCTTATGTGTGATTGATGTTCATTATTTATGTTTTTCATATCTTGTATAATATTGATGGTCACTTGGAAGAGATTAAAAATTGTTTGTATAGT
>JZKD02S1808910.1:44339-63505 GCA_000966675.3 Picea glauca
AACTAGTGCTTCATATGCAAACAATGTGGAGCTGGTGCGTATAAATTATAAGAGCATCGATGCTCTACATATAACAAAAAATGAGAAAAAACCTCCACTACAACCTCTGCATGCCAATGTCTTTTAGTTATATAGAACATTCATTAAAATCTTTTTTGGATTTTTTTTTTTTAAATTTTATCAAATCTTATAACACTAAAAACCTCAACATAAATTTCAGCTACAAGGCATTTTCCTTATAAAATATAATGAATATGAAAAACAAATTAAAAAATAAGTGAAAAATCCAAGGCTCATAAACACCTCCCTGTTAAATGAATTACAATACATATGAAAAGAAAGGAATATCCTTAGATGCATGGAATATTGTTAAAAAGATATTCTTCAAATGTAATGAGCAGAATGTTATTTAATTTGAAAACTAATTAATTGTTCAGCTTTAAGATAATACTATTTAGTTTTTATTTGTTAATATAGAACTTTACAAATATTATTTTTTATTGTAGAAAGTTAATACCTATTAATATAGAACTTTACAAATATTATTTTTTTATTATAAAAAGTTAATACCAAAGTCTTTTACAAGTATCAAAACATGAAAATTTATGAGGAAAAATGATCATTAGATTTAATGAATCCCTATAACAATAAATCCATCCAAAATTTGTACTTTCTTCATGAAAATATTATTAAAAAGTAAGTAAATTTTTAAATATTAAGAAAAAGAGTATTCTTAAAACCTTAAAAAATACTAATTTTCTTTCTAAACCAATTTCATAAGGAATGAAATCCTTTTTTTTTTTAACTAAAACGGGTAATTTTATTAGAGAATTGAAGCCGGTTGGGCCAAGGCTAAATCAACCGTCATTACAAGGGAACAACTTCCCGCTTAACCTGAGTACATCATTTCCCATTCTTACAAAGTTGTGAGGTGAGGAAGAGTTGAAACTACGGGTTGGGGGTCCACAAGGGGGTTTCGTCATTTTTTTTTAGTGCTCCTAAGGGCATTAGGCAGCCCATATTTGCCTTAGCATCTTCTTCTTTGTTTGATCCACGAAGGATGTGGAAAAAGCGAGAGGAGGAGAAATCTTGTAGAACTTGACGAAGTCTTTGCAAATTATTGTTGATCACTGGATTGCTGAAGTGGTCATTCGTATTTAAAATTTTAATTAGGATTTTGGAGTCTCCGAAAATTTGTATTTCTTTAATGCCATTTTCACATGCTATCTGACAGGGTTTTAGCAACCCGGGAATTTCAGCCTGATTATTTGTTCTCTGACCAAGTCCCCAACTAAAGCTGTCTTTTTTAGTTCCATCTGAGGAGTAAATCACTCTACCTACTCTTGCGTTCCCTAGGTTTCCTTTAGAGGCTCCATCGAAAAATACTGAAGCTGTGCCTTGACTCCTCCACCAATATTGAAAAATTTCATCCTTGTCACGCAAATGCCAACCTGGAGTGATAGAGGGGTGAATAATGTTTTTTTTGTGTCTCAGAAGGTGAAAGTTCCAATCCATTTCTTTTCTTCAAGGAGTAGGATGATTTCATTCTTGAAGGAGTGGTTTGCCACTGTTTCAAGAAGGAGGGCTTTGGCTTTTGTAACCACCATTGGGGGGAAGGTGACGTGTTGTTGAAGATATTATTGTTTATGGCCAACCATAGTTTCCAGCAAATGTGTTTGGGGATGACCTGCCAAATTATTCTCCAAGTTGGACTGCTTGGTATCTCTTGTGGGTGGCATGCCTTCCATGAGAAAATTAAGTTGACCACTGGGATTTGTTTTGGGACTGTGACATTGGAGTCTTGAAGGGAGATATTCCATACTTCTTGGGTGAAAGGACAGTCCACAAAAATATGATCCATCATTTCAAGAGCATTACAACACATGGGGCATCTATGAGGACCGATGAAGCCTCTTTTTACTAGATTTTCACTTGTTAAAACTTTCTTGTGCATTAAAACCCAGCAAACGAAGTTTACTTTAGGGAGACCAAGAGGATCCCATATCTGCTTCCAGAGGGTTGTTGCCTCAATCATAGCTTGGGGGGTTTGTAGAGAGATATAAACTTGGGCTACTGTGTAGAATCCAGACTTGCCCCAACCCCATTTATCTGGCAAGAGGAGGTGGACTGGAGCACAATCTGTCAACGCAATAAGGAGGAGGGATTTTTGCATTTGCAAATGGGTTGGAACGTTTGAGAGATCTCAGGTTTTCCATCTCCCTAAATCGTCCCACATAGAGATGTCTATGAATTTGTTTATTCTGCACTAAGTAAGCTAGTCGTTGATCTCCTTGATATCTTTTGACTCGTTGAGGGGGGTGTTTCACATAATGTTGTCTTGCCACAGTATGGTTCTTTTCCCATTCCCTGGGATTTGAAATAGATGCTTTTGGAAGGAATATAATATGCAATGACAGAGGTTCCAGATCGGTGTTCCTTTGGAAGTATTTGTTTCCTAAAGATTTCTCATAGAGACACCATTAATGTATTTTTTCCTTAAGAGGTTGCTCACTAGGTGTTTGCGATTTGCATAAAGGTTCCAAATGATTTTTCCTCCCAGTGCTAGGTTTTCAAGCTCGGGGTCTCTTACCTGTAATCCACCTTCAAAAAAGCGGTGTTTGACAATTTCCCAATTCACCAAGTGGTGTTTATTTTGGTTTCCTTTGACTCCATGCTAGAGAAAGTCTCTTATCATCTTTGTGATCTGAGTCATGATCGCCTTTAGGGCCAGAAGGAAGGAGGCCTCATAGATTGGCAAGGAGGACAAGACTGATTTAATGAGGGTGAGTTTCCCTACATTGGTGAGCCACTTTCCACCCCAAGATGAGATTTATGATTTGAATTTGCTTATCATTTTTGTCCATAGTGAAGATTTGTTAGAGTCCAGAGTTAAGGGAATCCTAGATGCTTTATTTTTTCCCAAGTAGCATAGCCCGGGAACCCCAGGTAAAGGGAAATTCGATGAATTGTTTGTTGTTCTACATTCCACCCATACACTACACTTTTCCTTTTGTTGATGAGTTCTCCAAAGATACTGCAGGAGCTTTGAAGTATTTCGCTGAAGATTTTTGCAATCTTTACAGAGGCTCCACCCAGCAAGAGGGAATCGTCTGCGAAGAGGGCATGATTGATTGGATCAAGGCCCTTCATTGGCCTAATGCATATGACTAAACCAACCATATTTTCATCAGTCAACTTCCTTCTTAAAGTGTCTGCCATCAAGATGGACATGAAGAGGGAAAGATGGAAGCCTTGCCTTAAACCCCTCATAGCTTGAAAATAATTTGTCAGACTGCCATTCACTAGGGTGGCTATCTAGGGATTTTCAGTGCATGATTTTATCAATTTAACAAAGTCAGATAAAAAACCAAAAGAGAGAAGGACTTTGTAAAGGAAGGAGAGGTTTACCCTATCAAAATCATTTTCCATGTCGAGCTTTATCAGCATCCCTTGCTCCTGTTGTTGGTAACTGGAGTGCATGGCTTCTTGGACCTGTATTACATTGTCAAGAATATGTCTCCCTTTGACAAATCCCCCTTGCATGGGGGAAACGAGATTCTCTAGTAGGGTTTTGATTCTATTTGCCAGTATCTTCATTAGAATTTTGTAATAAGCATTGCATAGTGAGATAGGCCTAAATATTTCGAAGGAGCTCAGATTAACTTCTTTGGGGTTTAAAGCTAGGAAAGTGGAGTTGGTGTTGCCTCCTAATTTAGCTCTATGATGGAAGGCTTTAATCATCCTCAACAAATCAGATTTGATTATATCCCAGCATGCTATGTAAAAATGGATTGAGAAACCATCTGGTCCCAGGGCTTTGTCGGGCTCCAAGGACCAGATGACATTGCAGATTTCTTCTTCAGAAAATGGATTCATGAAGACTGAATTTTCATTCCTGCTTACGTGAGAGGGGATGTGTGAGAGGAAGTCCGAGATAACCTCTTCGCAGTTGGAGCCTTCTTCCTTGTAAAGTCTCTGAAAGTGTATTTCTGCTGCAACCTTGATATGTTCAAACCCTTTGTGAATCACTCCATTTGAGGAGGAAATTTCTGAAATGTGATTTCAGGAGAGGCGAGCTTTGAACTGTCGATGAAATAAGGAGGTGTTTCGGTCTCCATATTTTATCCATAAGCTTCGATACTTAAGCCTCCAATACTCTTCTTCATGAAGAAATGCATAGAAAGTTTTGCTTTGGGCAACTTGTTCTTTCTCTAAATTTGAGTTGAAGATGTCCTTGGTCTCCATTTCCACTTGCAAATCTGATAACTGTTGAATAGTCTCTTGTCTATGACTAATAGGGGTGTTGATGGGATTTTTAACCCAATATTTCAGTGCATGTTTTGTTGCCTTTAATTTATGCTCCCACACAAATCTTGGAGATCCTGAAATAGGAGAGGACCAAGCTCAATGGACAGTTTCCAAGAATCCCTTCTTTTATATCCAAAGAGGGTTGAATCGGAAAGGAATTGGGACCATATTTTCTTCTTCTTCCAAGTCCAAGAGGATAGGTTTGTGATCGGAAGTCAATTTTGGAAGAATCTTGGAAGAGATTATACTTCTTTCTTGCAGGAACGAGCTCTGAATTAAGAATCTATATAAGCAAGTTGAGATTTGATCAGTCCCAACTCTATTATTTTTCCAAGTGTATAGTCCTTTCAAGGGCTTGAAGTCAAGAAGATCCCACTGATGAACTAGATCCTCAACGAAGGGGAGATATTTTTCCCTGCCACTATTGCCTCCTCTCTTTTCTTTTGGTTCGAAGACTAAGTTAAGGTCTTCGGCTAGAATGATGTTTGAAGGAGAGAATACCTCTAAAAAATTTGCTAACGTTTTCCAATAGTCTTTCTTTTCAGAGTACAGGACAAGAACATAAAGATTGAAGAGTGAGAGAGAAATATTTCTTTGAATATGTTGGAGTTCAGTGAATATCCAATGTTGAGTCTCAAATGATATTTCTAAATGAAACTTGTTATTCACCCAAAAGGTTGCAAGGCCACCTGAGGAGCCCCTTGCGCTGATGGCTTTCCCTATGTTTTTCTTCCATTTCTGATTTCTAATTTCTATAAGGGTGTCCCCTTCAACTTTAGTCTCTTGGAGTAAGAGGATCTCAGGAGGGTCAATTTTCAGAAGGTCTTTGATTGCTTCACCCTTTGATGGGTTCCCCAAGCCTCTACAATTCCAAGAGACTCTAGGCATTATTTACTAGGGTTGGAGTGGGTGGGACCTCCCTTGGGGGGTCTTGTTCTGGTATTCCTTATGAGGGACATTTCAATGGTGGATTAGTTTCCTTGCGTTTTTTGCCTCTCCTCTTCTTCTTCTCTTTCTTCTTTATGAGATTTCCTCCCTACTCTTTTTTAGGGTCTCTCGAAAGACTAATCCTCCAAAGATTCGGAGGTTTCCAGAGGTTTCTTTTTTATTATATCTACATAGGAAGGGGAGAAGGAGGCTCCAATTGGGGGACCGGAATGGGTTGCCTCAGCATTGTTTTTTTCCATTGTGGGAGGAGGGAGTTGTTTCTCAAGTTCCTTGATCATTGGATCTGAGATTTCTGAGGGGTTGTTGAGAATTTCAAAGGGGATTTTAGAAGCCTCTAAGTTTGGAGGGGTTGAGCTCCCTTCCCTTTGGCGCCCCTTTCCCTTTGGATCTTGTGTTATTCTTTGACAGGGCTGCTTTCTTGACCTATGTCCATTGATCACCTTTCAATATCTCCACCTCCTCCTCGGCCTTATTTTTGCAGTGCCGGGAAAAATGTTCGTAGCCATGGAAATATCTGCATTTAAATGGGAGTTGCTCATAATCCAATGCTTGGATGTGAGACCAGTCTGGGACCTTTAGTTGTATGGATTCCGAGAGCCCCACCTCTAGATCGAATTCGACGCATATTCTTGCACAAGAATACTGATCTTTTTAGTCTACTTTGTGGATGTATTTTCTGAGGGTATTTCCAATGGATTCTAGAGACTTCGGACTCCAGCAATGCAAGGGTAAATGAGGGAGGCACACCCAGACTGGAACATCTGAAGACATATCTTATGTCGGATCGATATCTGGATACCATTTGTTCAGGTACATGCCCTGAGGGCCCATAAAATATGGCCCATTCATGAAGATGAGATTTCTGTCTTCTATACTGTCAAAAAAAAATACAAAGAATCCTCTGCCTACAAGGTGTCTTCTGATGCCTTCCTTTACTAGAGGACTCCAGTTCCTCTGCACCCACATGTATACAGATTTGGGAGAAGGACATAAGCATGTGAACTGTCTAATGAGCCCCCGTTCAACTAAGTTCAGAGTCGATCAACAAGTTTCTTCTGTTGGGAGGACGACTGAAGGAATATTGTCCAGTTTTTTAACAAATTTCTAATGCAAATCTGAGGCAAGGCATTTGTTGTTGGTCGTGACCAGCTTCCTGAACGCGTCTATATCAGGTGGAAGATGGGGTGGGGGAGCCTCAAGTCCCCCTCTTGGGGCCATGACGTGGGAAGGAAGAGTGAGGGCACACCAAGACAGGATGCATGCGCGAGATCAATTTCTATGTTAGAATGTTAAATTAACATATTTTAATTCATGTATATATGTGAAGTTTTTTAGTAAATGATGAGCGCCATATATAATCAAGGATTGAAATCCTTTTAGGAAGTGCTAATAAAAAGAATTAATAAGATTTTTTTTCTCCAATCAAACACCAAGAAATCATAATAAATGGATTTATCAAGTACTTACTAACAAACCAATATTTTTGGTCTTTGAGATCTAGAGCAGTCGGTGAGGAAGTACGTTCTTAAGACACTCAACCCCTAGAGACACTTCCAAACTAGAATTACCAAAATATATATATATATATATATATATATATATAATTTAAAAATTAACCTGCTAAACTTGAGAATTTTAAAAACTAATTAATTAAAAATAATAATAAAGCTTAGTAAATAATTTTAAAAAGAAAAGTAAAATAATATAAAAAGAAACAAAATACATTTAAAAGTTCAATATAACCTCATTTCAATAAATAATTATTGTAGCCTAAAAATGAAATTTATGATTCATTACGATTTAAATAAACTTGATATGTACTGTGTACAAAACATATAACGCTGGCAATACTAAAACATAACTTGTGAAACTTGTGAGATAGTGGAATTTTCCCATTTAAAAATCTTGACAAAATTGTAAAAAAAATACTTGATTACAAATAGGTTAATTATAAATTAACAAAATTATTATAAAAATGTAATATAAATAATAATAATAATAATAATAATTAATTTGAAGATTAGGATTAAGTTAGAAAATCTTTGTTTATGTGGATGATTTACATTATTACAAATAATATAGGTGTAATTTGTTGGATAAAGCATTAATGCAATCATTATATAAAATACAATAATAAAAAATATAAACATTATTATTATAAAAAAATATTTGATTTTGAGATGATTAATTGGAAGTTGTAAAAAAACAATTAATTAAAATATATACATATCAATACACTATATTATTATGAATTCATTAGATGGTGTGTGTTATAATATACAAAGCAATGTATATGCATCGGTTTCCATTAATTAAAAAAATGCACTAGTGTGAAGTATTGAGAAAAAACATCATTTTGTATATGACATAATATATAATACTATTTATCGTCCCTGAGTTGTAGGACAATCGGTGACAGAGTGTGGTGTTAAGGCACTATGCGATGTTAAAGTCATTGGTTCGAAACCTGCAGGGACAAAAATCCAACCATGTTAAGGGTTGGTGTGACTCAGGTCGGGTGCGATCCCCAGGTGATTTAGATGGCTTAGATGCCCCTGATTCGTGGTTTCTCAGCCACAGGCTAGTCCCGCAGGTCACGGACAAACTAGCAAACAAAAAAAAAACATATAATAATATTTATTGTTTCAAAATTTTGTGGTGCCCATGTTTAAAATACGAACTAGGGTTCTAAATATAATGTACGCATCCATGATTTAATTTTAGTGTATTCATTGATTCTCTAAATATAATGTATGCATATGTGTTTTATATGCACTTACACTTAATAAAAATAATGAAACTGCATCGATACATACTATTTATAGAAGCATTGGGGCACACACTATCTTAAATGCATTGAACCTCACTATAACTTAAACACACTAGGGCGTACAGAAACTAAAAAGAATTGGTGCTTCATACACAAACAATGTGGAGCCGGTGCGCATAAATTATAAGAGCATAGGTGCTCTACATATAACAAAAAAGGAGAAACTAGTGCATAATAATTATAGGCGCACCGATGCATTTGTATTATATGAATGCACTCGGGCAGGTTAGTTAAGAGCGCACTAGTGCATTTTAACAATAAAAGCACCGAAAAAAAACCTCCACTACAACCTCTGCACACCCATTTTTTTTTAGTTATATGAAACATCTGTTAAAATCTCTACTTCATATAGTAGGGTTTTTTTTTAATTTTGTCAAATCTTGTAACACTAAAAACTTCAACATAAATTTCAAATACAAAATGTTTTCCTTATAAAATATAATGAATATAAAAAACAAATTAAAAATAAGTCAAATATCTCAGGCTAATAAACATCTCCCTATTAAATGAATTACAATACATATAAAAAATATATATATATCCTTAAATGCATGGAAAATTGTGAAGAAGATATTCTTCAAATGTAATTAGGAGAATGTTATTTAATTCAAAAACTTATTAATTGCTTAGCTTTAAGATAATATTACTTAGTTTTTATTTGTTAATATAAAATTTTACAAATATTATTTTTTATTGTAGAAAGTTAATACTAAAGTCTTTTACCATTATCAAAACATAAAAAATTATGAGGAAAAATGATCATTAGATTTAACAAATCCCTATAACAAGAAATCCATCCAAAATTTGTACTATCTTAATGAAAATCTTATAAAAAAAATGTAAGCAAATTTTTAAAGATTAAGAAAAAGAGTGTTCTTAAAATTTAAAAAAAAAATACTAATTTTCTTTCTAAGCCAATTTCATAAAAATTGAAATCCTTTTACTAAATGTCAATAAAAAAATTAATAAGATTTTTTTTTCTTCAACCCGTAAATATAAAATAACTTATATATAATTATATTATATAATAAAAAATGATAAGTCAATAAATACACGTTTTTCCAGGAAAAAAGTCGTTCAAACTATATTACTGAAAAATATTTTTTTTTTTACATCTTCGAGACTATAACAGATGATCATAGCGGAACTAGTCCATAGACTATGTTCAAAAATACTACAAAACATTATCCGCATGCAGGCTATAAATGAGAAACAAAACAGAGGTAAAAACTCCAAACAAAATGTGGAAAAGAAACTGAACCAGATGTTGGCCCTTGACCAAGTTTGGGGAGATTCTTGGTCATGTTGACCTATTTTGGGACTTCGACGGCATATCAAAGGAGGAGCGCAAGACGAAGCAGAGATCATGGGATCTTGGCCTCTTTTTGGGTCCTTTTTGGGTTTTGGGGATTATGTAATGGAATTGGGATGTCGGCCCATGGGTTTACCCATGTTTAGGCCTATTTTGTATATATAAATAGATTCTTAGTCTAGATAGAAGTAGTAGTGCATCTATGTGATGTGAGACCAGTTGTGTTAAGTGCTATCATCTAAGTGCTAGTGTGGATTGTAACCTACTGTGAGAGACTTGCATAGCTAAGTGCAAGTGGTTGTAACAGACTGTGGAAGGCTTTGTGTTGTAACGCAAGGAAGAAAGATCTAGCGAGCTGCACAGATCTTTGTCTTATGCGGAGTAGGGATTTGAGGCTCTGTGCTTGTAACTAATTGACTGGAGACAATAAAGAAGAAGAGTTGGTGGACGTAGCCCCAGGGTGGGGGTGAACCACGTAAATATTGTGTTATGTTGCTTTGTGCCTTGTCTTGATGTGTTCACACGTTATTTTCTAAGTGCTTTGATATGTTTAGATAGATCTACTTATGCTTTGTGCTTATGATATGCGAGAATGTTATATCTAATCTATATGTCCATTTTTAGTGCTTAATATGCTCGATATGATCTATTTACCTATGCTAAATGCTTAAATACATTAGATTAGTGTGGATGTTGTGAAGCCCTGTTTTATCAGTGAAGTGGGTATTTGCATATTGAGGAACTGACAGTGCTAAGTGCTTTATTAAGTAGTACAATCATAGATATGTGTCTTAGCTAAGGTTGCAAAAACCTGAGTCTTGCAACCACCCCTGCCTCTACCTCGGGTGAGACTTCATCTGCTTCGCAGGTGTTGCCGAAAGGGTCGATAGTTAGGGCTTTGTCGGTGCGTTGTTGTTTTGTTGAACCCCGGGTCTGCCCATGTGCCAACAAATGGTTACGTTGTCGGGACCTAAAGCTGTGATTGTTGGGAATTGAGAAAGAATAAGCTCTGTGCAAAGATTCATCCTGAAATTGTGAAAGATCTGTGCATAGATCTATCGCTATAGTGCGCAATATTCTACTTGATTTATAAATATCTGTGCTAAAAGAAAGAAGCCCGATCTGAAGAAAAGAAGTCGAATCTGAAGGAGAGAAGCGAGATCTGCAAGATCTATGCTCTGATAAAGGTAAGAATAGTGAAAAGTTTTAAATATGGAAGCTTTGTGCTCTGTAGAAGTAAGATAAGTGGAAATTTTTGTTTCTAAAGTATGGATCTAGGTATGTTTGATAGGTTATGTCCTAGCTTGAAAACTAGGGCATTAATAGATGAAAGAAGGCTTGATATGAGTAGATATGATAAGAATAGTGAAATATATGTTATACCTATGCATAGAAAGAATGTTTGGACTAACAAATGGATGCAGTATCCTAGAGAGAATTTGTTGCAAGTTAGCTCCTATGCTCCTAGCGCGCAGTACAAGATAAGCTGGGGATCATTTAAAAGGAAGAGAGGATTAACCCGATGTTATAGTTACAGAAGACTGGGACATCTTACTAAGGAATGCCCTGGGAAAAGACCTAGTTGTCTTTGTTGTAAAGCTATGGACCATGAAGTGTTGGATTTCCCTAGAATGATTGCTAAGATAGAAGAAATGAACCTGAATAAAGAAAACCCTAAGGCAGATCCAAAAATGGCAGAATCCCAGGAAGAATCAAAGAAATTATTGTTGAAAATAAATGAAACCCTGAATGACCATCGAAATATCAGCCTATCAGAGATATTCAAGGAAAAATAATGCATTGAAGTAAGAATAGGAGACTTCGACATTGACTGTATTCTGGATGAAGAAACACAGGTGAATATCATGACACAAAGAACTTGGGAAGCCATAGGGAAGCCTTCTATGGTCCCTTCATTAGGAGGAATAGGACTATTCAGAGGAAAACTGATAAACCTATGTGGGAAGCTTGCTCGCATACCTATGAACGTTAATGGAACTTCAACAGAAGAAGATTTTGAGATTATTATTTATTGAAGACATCACCTCATTTACCATGTTACTAGGAAAACCTTGGATTGATAGAGATCAAGCCAGACAAAAGGAAGAAGAATAAGTTTTGGAGCAGAAGAAACAAGAGTTAAAAGATTTCATGACCAGAAGGATCGCACACTTGATTAAAGAACAGGAGAGCAAATCGAAGATATTTAACACTAGCAACCCAGATGTCGAAGCTGAGAGAACACTAGAGGATCCACAGAAGACTGAAGTACTTATCCCAGACAAAGAAGAAGTATCACCTTCGAATCTTAGGAAATAATCTCAACAACGCGCAGTGACTATGTCAAACGAAGATAAGAATCAGAATGGAAAAAGACATATTGAGACGAATCTCACTAGAAAGAAGGATAGAAAGCTAAGTAAGAAGAGGGATAAGATTGAAAAGTTACAGAAAGTCCCAAAGGGAACCTCAGAGAAGGAAAATCTGCAAAATTGGAGCTTCTTTGGGATATCAAAACAGCGACACATGGCACTTTTCTATGGCGAAGCAATATAGCCGTTGGGGACATTATAATCGTTCAATCAACGCTCCGAACAGGCAGAAAGGAAATTATGGTTCATCATAAAATCGTTGGACCATGCCATAACGGACCGAACAAGAATTAATGAAGACCCCATACCCATTGTAAGCGACCTGTTGTCGAGTTACCTATTTATCCCACTGTGCCACACACTGAGAACACTTTTTCCAATTGAGAATTTGAGCCCATAGACTACGTTGAGTTTATACCATGATCATTGTGCTTCTGCTCTCTCTCTCTCTCTCGTTACTGTGTCTAAGATACCCCTCCCGAACCAGAGATTATTAACCTCGATCGTGTATGTCGGACGAGTTGATCGTTGCAGAAAGAGTTGTTGAGGAAGTTTTGATCAACCTGATGACTGAAAGAGTCATGTCGGAGAGAGGATTATCCACAAGTGTACAAGCATCATCCACAAGAGGACTGTTAGCCTCTCCGTCAACTTCTCGAGATGGACCATCATGTCCATCCGATGAGAAGCGAACCAAGCACAGGGATGATCTCGTGAATGTTAAGTTGATTATGAGCATATTTCCCACCTACCTACCACCTCTGAGTGGCTCAATCAATAGAGACAGTGTGCCCAGATAATTTGAGTATGATTTGGTCACTGCGTACCTCTTGAAGGGGATATGCGCAGTTCATGCAGATCAAGAAAAGATTGCAGCACTGAAGTTTAGCGACTTCAACCTCAGCAACCGGAAGGTGTACAACATGCTCACCCCACATAAGTACCTGACCAGAACAAAGGGAAAGAATTTGAAGATAGTTCCCCAGTCATGGACTATGAACCTTGCGCAGTCCACACTACTCAATGTCATGAATATTCCTCACTTAAGAAGGCACCAAGAAGTGAATTCATGCGTCGAGTTGTTGTTTTCCTGTTACCATGTCGGATACTTGTGGTTAAACCATTGTATCATAGTGGATCTGACATTGATCAATCGGATCACAGGGATGAGTATGCAAGGCTCTGACCCATAGGATTTCTACCTTGGAAAATCCATGGACTGCGCTCTCGCACAAAGGATCAAGGAAACTTATGGAGATGTCAAGAAGGGAATGTGAGGCTACAAGGTAGCCTCTATCTAGAGTGATGCAGTGCGCCTAGCCTATCAATTGATCGTAGGAAAGTCAGTCTACAAGAATCGACCCACCCAAGTGACTGGTTTTGTAGTCGACCTCGCAGGGAAGTGCACAGAGGGCATACAAATGAATTGGGCGAAGTACCTAGTGAACCAGTTGTAACTAGACAGCAGGGAAGCTCAAGATCAAGGATATGAATTCCACTTCAACTGGCTTTTGATTCTGATCTGTTTCATTGCATGGGAGATGAAAGGAGGTGCGACCTTCCCGAACATCGATCCCTTTGAACCTCCAGCTGCAAAGTTCAGTACACTGTGGTATTCCAATGACATGAAAAATAAATGGTAGTCAAATGCCATGTTCCATACCTATTACAACTAGCTGAAGAAAATCATCCAGTCTGAGCCTCGCATCACGCGGAATACTCTCCACAGGTTTCGTCCTTTAATGAAATTTAGTGTGGATCGCCATTTCATTTATATTAGAGCACGCACTAACGAGCACAAGCAACAACTTCAATATTACTACAAGCTGACAGAGGAGGACTTAGAAGAGATTACTAAAGACTGGTCAGTAGACCTCCTCATTCCAATAGATCCTATGGAGATGTCTGACATTGATAGTCCAGAAGCAACGCATGATACACCTGGACCCATCAAGACAAAGAAAAATGAAGAAGCCCAAGATGTAAGTAGTACCTCAGCAAAGACTGCTTCCATCTCACCTGAGCAAGGAGGAGATGGAAGAGAGATAGATGGCGCAGAAGTTGAATAGAATAAAGGCGAGGTTACACCGCCTAGAGACGAGGAGGATCCCTTGAAGAAAAGGAAGGTTTCCCCCCCAAAGCCTTCTTCCTGGAAGAAATCGAGAGCATCTATGACCAAAATGCAGACTACTCTCACCTTAGATGACTTTGATTTCATTGTAGCAGCACTGAACGATGCTTCAATGGAGATAGCAGAGAAGCAAGAGGCTTAGAAGGAGAGGATATACAATCAAATTAAGGTTGAACTTCAAGGGGTGCAGCAGGCACTACAGTCCAGCCATGCAATTTTCACTTCTCCTTTTCCATTGGAAGCACCAAAACTGGGAGATGAGCCAACTCAACTCCACCAAATCATTGACACATTCAAATCTCACCTTTGACAAGCATAGGAAGAAACAACACGAGCCACCCAGGCTTTAGCACAAGTACAATAAGACCTTCTAGAGAAACGCAATGCTACAGAATGAGAAAAGATTGCTCTCTAAGTGAAGTGGGATGAAGAAAGAGCACACCTACAGCAAAGAAAGGAACATTTTCTCGCAGAGCAACTTGAATTAAAGGAAAGGGTCAACAGAGCACTTCGCTCTGTGACAGTCGTCGAAGTAAAGGCCGAAGAGAGAGTTCCACAACAAGTAGTGCAACTTGAAGAACTGATTCAACAACTACAGCAACGCATATCATATTTGGAGCTATGCGGAGTGCTCGAGACCCCTCAAGATGTAAGAGACCAAAGGGAAGCAACCGCCAGGAGCGTAGTTGAGAGACTAAAGGCTCTTTCCAGGGAGTGCAAGCAGTTGAGTAACCACAGTTCTGAAACATATAAGAATCTTGTTGAGAACCCAGAGTTACAAGCACTGGAGTCGCAACTCCAGGAAGCGAGGTAGCATGCATACACACTATATGCATAGTTGAAGGCCCTCTCAGCTATAGACAGAATGAAGAGATCTCAAGAGAAACGCAATGCGCAGCAGCAGATCCATATGATCCATAGAAAAGTTATGGAAATAACTCAACGTCTCCAACCTATGCAAGATAAGGCCTATCAGTTGTTTACAGAGGTTGAAATTTGAGGAACAGAGCTAGAATAGGTTGTCACCACAGCAGAACAACGCCTAAAAGGGCCAGTGAATGATGCAGTGATCCAGGAGTTTTCTGAGCAAGAATCCGTAGAAAAGTAGCAACTTGAAGTAGCTCGGGCCAAGCTCAATGTGTTCGAGGTAGAACTAGTCAGACCATAGTGACTCGGGACGAGTCACAGGTGACTGTTGGGGGCCTGTTGGCCCTTGACCAAGTTTTGGGAGATTCTTGGTCATGTTGACCTATTTTTGGACTTCAATAGCCTGTCGAAGGAGGAGCACAAGACGAAGCAGAGATCATGGGATCTCAACCCCTTTTTGGGTCCTTTTTGGGTTTTGTGGATTATGTAATGGGATTGGGATGTCGACCCATGGGTTTACCCATGTTTAGGCCTATTTTGTATATATAAATAGATTCTTAGGCTAGATAGAAGTAGTAGTGCATCTATGTGATGTGAGATCGGTTGTGCTAAGTGCTAGCAGCTAAGTGCTAGTATGGATTGTAAGGGATTTGTGCCTACTGTGAGAGACTTGCAGAGCTAAGTGCAAGTGGTTGTAACAGACTGTGGAAGCCTTTGTGTTGTAACGCAAGGAAGAAGAATCTATCGAGCTGTGCAGATCTTTGTCCTATGCGAAGTAGGGTTTTGAGGCTCTTTGCTTGTAACCAATTGACTGAAGACAATAAAGAAGAAGAGTTGGTCGGCATAGCCCCAGGGTGGGGTTGAACCATGTAAATACTGTGTTATGCTTCTTTGTGCCTTGTCTTGATGTGTTCACACGTTATTTGCTAAGTGCTTTGATATGTTTAGATAGATCTACTTAGGCTTTGTTCTTATGATATGCAAGAATGTTATATCTGATCTATATGGACATGCTTAGTGATTAATCTACTCGATCTGATCTATTTACCTATGCTAAGTGCTTAAATACATTATATTAGTGTGGATGTTGCGAAGCCCTATTTTTTCAACAAAGTGGGTATTTTCATATTGAGGAACTGACAATGCTAAGTGCCTTATTAAGTAGTACAATCACATATCTGTGTCCCAGCTAAGGTTTCAAACACATGAGTCTTGCAACCACCCCTTCCTCTACCTCGAGTGAGACTTCATCTGCTTCACAGGTGTTGCCGAAAGGGCCAGTAGTTAGGGATTTTTTGGTGTGTTGTTGTAGCGTTGAACCCTGGTTCTGCTATTGTGGGTGGGAAATCCATCCTACGGACTAACACTAAGGGTTTTATCATGCATGCAGAAATAACCTAAAGATTCTTTCTTTTTACCGTCATCCCATGCCTAAACCCCCATTACTCATATGTAAACACAAGGCTCAAGAGATTAAGTTGACGTACCTTATTTTTTGTGTTTGATATCGATCCCTTTTCGCTCTCGGTCATTCTTTGACTGCAACTCTCCTCCCAATGTTGACCTGCATTCACTAAAGACAAACAAAGAACTCCACATGCATTTGATCTATGAACTAATAGGTTAGAAATTTAATCAATCATACAATCAATATTCCAATAATGACAATCTCATATGGCAGGACGGGAAAAGCAATTATTTTATTAACTTCACAATGATACCTTACAATGATAAAGTTGGCTACTACTCCTCGATCCTAGTCCTAGTCTCTTCTTCCACTGTCATCCAACTGCGTTTCTCTATACTTCTCTTTGCACAAGGATGGCTAAAGGTTGGGACAAAGGGAATGCTTAATCAGGTATAATTTCTTTACTATGATTCTCCTCCTTTCAAATGGGACCCCTAACCCTTCTTTTATAGGCTAGAAGAAGCTAGGTATTTGGTCGAGTGATCGGCCATGCATGGCCGAAAGGTTTAGTTAACTTACCCAAAGTTGTGTGTTATGTCAGCAACTTTCCTTTTTCTGTGCTTTTGTAGGTACACGCGAGCTGTCTTGGGTCATCTAGCATGTACATGCATGCAGTAATGGAGCAGGGTGCGTAAGCCTTTATAAAAGGGGTTTTTAAGAAGAGTTGTTCAACAGTGTTTTGGCAAAGAAGGAATCTGAGATGACATGATACCATGTAAGCATGTCTGGTGCAAATTAGGGTTATAACAAGGAGGCTTACAGTGAAGTCGAAAAAGGAAAGAGAGGCTACAAGGTAGCCTCTATCTAGGATGGCGCAGTGAACCTCACTTTCCAACTCATAGTTGGCAAGATCGTAAGAATGAACTGCCCCACACAGGTCACCAGGTTCGTGGTGGACCTCACAGGAAAATGTGTGGAGGGAATGAAAATGAATTGGGTGAGTTACCTCGTCAATGAACTCGAAAAATAATTTCGGGAAGCTTAGGATCAGGGATACAAATTCCACTTCAGTTGGATGATCATGTTGATTGCATTTGTCACTTGGAAAATGCATGAAGGATCCACCTTCCCGGAGATCGAACCAACAGAGTCGTTGGCCACTAGGTTCTCTACCTTGTGTTACACCAATGACATGTTGAAGTAATGGCAGTCAAACGTTGTGTTCCATGTGTATTATCAGCAATTGAAGGTTTCCATTGAAGCATTTACGCACATGACATTGTGCACCTTGCACCAGTACAGACCACTAGACAAGTTCCGCGCAAATCGACATTTTATCTATATCACTGTGCGTAGAGATGAGAGCAAGGAAGAGTTACAATCATATTACAAGATGACATATGAAGACATGGAGAAAATCATGAAGGAATGGTCGGAGGAGTTGTTTGTACCTATTGATGATGAATATCTCTCTAACACTGACATCATAGGAAGCCCCCTAGTCACCTGGGTCAAGCATGTTGAGCAGTCTAGTGCGAAGAAGAAGAAGAAGAAGAAGGAAGAAGTCCAGAATATAGAGATTGATGAGGAGGATAGTGCTTATGAATAAAATGGATCCAGCTCGCTAGGAGGAGATGACGCAAATGGACAAGGAGGAGGGGATGAAGGAGAAAAGCAAGGAAAAGGCGAAGCTACACCGTCGAAAGATCCCCCTACTAAAACATTGTATAAGAGGAGTGTTCCGCTGCAGAAACTTTCAACAAGAAATAATACGTGCATCAGCAAGCCCTAGTTAGAGGCCACACTCACGGAGGATGATATCATCTTGGTCCGTGGAGTCATGGAGGTTGCTTCGGAGGATATATTGAAAAGATATGGAGCGAAGTAGGAGGAGTTTTTTTAAGCCCTAATATTGGTTCATTACCCCTCAATTGGGGCATATTACATTAGTAATGTTATTTTATTTATGTCAGATTTATTCCATTAGTTGTAATTATACCTCCTAGTCTTCTATATATACCAAGGAGACATTTTCATTTGGAATCATCTTGTACTTGAACATTTATGTGGGATAAAAGGAGGTTTCCCCCTCGAAGAGGCTTATTATCTGAAATTATCTATTGTCAAGGTGTTGAGTACTTATTCTAAGGTTTTTCTATGCTATATTGATATTTGGTTCTTAACATATGGTATCATAGCTCAAGGTCTTGGGGTTTCGCTGCTACATCTGAGACACTGTGGCATTTTCGCTATAATTTTTTTTTCTAAAATGATTCAGAAGGAATGGCTTGGATGATATTTAGTAGACGGATCAAGGTATATTGGGTTAAAATTTCAGCTCCTGAGGCCTTATACTTGCAGAGATACAACCTTTGTAAGATAGGGTTCTGGAATCATCCTGAATTGAGTCATTGCAGAATTTTTTCTATAAAAAAATTTCTATAACGTTTCAAACCCTAAAATCTGGAGGATATTCTCAAAAATTAGTAAAGTATCTCTGGTATAAATTTCAGCTTCTGGGTCATCGTAAATTTGTAGATACACCCTGTGGAAGATAGGGTATCTGACTAGTCCTATTGACTCAAGCAGGTGTTCTGGGTAAAACAATCATAAATTCTTCCTAGAGTATCCAAATTGAGTGAGACCAGTTGCATTGGATATTGGACAACCCGTAGTAGATCTGGTACAATTTCAGAATTTTATATCAATTATTTTGTGCGGGGCACACTATACAAGTGAGATCTCCTGGAAAGGCCAAAAATCAGAAAGTTACGGGGAAGTTACCATAAATTCCACTTGGCACATCCAATTTTTATCAGACCTATGGCATTGAAAAGAATAAATATCAGATACCTACAAAAAATAAAATTTCATACTCAGAAGGGACGAAATTTTGGAGATACAATAAAAGGAAGATTGTCTAGAAGAACCACCTCAAAATCAAGGTTTAAAGTGATACTTGGCCAACATGCCACTAAAAAAGGGAACTT
>JZKD02S1808910.1:77661-88807 GCA_000966675.3 Picea glauca
TACTCAGGCTCTTCATAAGAACTTTCTCCTGAGAAAAGTTACTTTCATCTCTTCCCAGAAAACTCATTTTTGAAGAAGGTTCGCAGGCTACTAGTATATTTGGGTGCGAGAATGCTTGATTCTCGCAGGTTGCTTTAAGCCAGGGTGCGAACTTCTCACACTGTGTTGAATAGTCAGGGTGCGAACTCTTGCTAAAGCATGGAAAAAGACAAATTATTGATGCTTCTAGAAGGGAATCTTCTAGAAGGATGGGTTGGCATTCGAATGGTTATCCTAGTATTGGATTCCCTGATATTTTGGGATCATTCTTATCTAAGTAACTATCTCATTCTCTCCTATATATTGAGAGAATTCTCATGGAAAAGGTTAAGCAAGATTCATTGGAGAATTGGTGAAAGAATTGTGTGAAGGACTTAGCTTGAACAACAGCTTGAAGACTCTAGCAAGTCTATCAAGAGGTTTTGATCTTCTGCATGCAAGGATTGAGCAAGTGTGTGTGTTGGAGCCAAGATCCATTGAAAGGAATCTTGCGACATCAAGGCTCAGGTTGTAATCTTTACTTTCCATTAATATGATACAGTGGCATGTCTCTTTCCCATAAAGTTATTTCCACTTTATTGTGTAATTCCTTGATCATACACATAGGTTGACAATTGAATAGATTGTGCTATCTTCACTTTGGTTGGTTTGTGTTGTCTTGGTCTTGACTTCACGAGAGCACTAGAGAGAAGCAGGAGCAACAAAGACCCTAGGAAGCAATAATAAGGTATGTCATTTGTTCTTGCCTCCTAGTTAATTCAATAGTCAAAACTTAGGGAAAGAGTCATGTCCTGTCCTGTTTTGTTCTAGATCCATGTGGATCTAGGGAGATCTGTTAGTGTCCGCACCTACTGATTAATCCAATAATAGGAGGCGATGACCAAGGATGATTAAGGTAATCATTCCTGACATATTATTGGTGGAATGGTTTACTAAATCACTTTTACCCCCGATCGCTCGCGATGTCGCTATGGGTGGTGTGGTCACAGAGGAACAAGCCATTGCTCAGGCTCAGTACTTAGATTTGGTTTATTCACAATTTGGTACTTTGTATGATTTACTTTCAAATGTTGCTCGAGCTAATAATGATCCATATAAGACGTCATCATCATCTCATGCGAATGGCGTTATCGGTTCCATCAACACTCAATCTACTTCCCAATCGCTGACACTCTCCTCTACCTCCCCCCAAAATCAGATCTCTGAGGTGAATGCAGTTCAATATGCCCCTTCAAAACAATACGGAGGTAAGAAGAAGACAAAGAATTAATCAAAAAATACCAATAACAATGAACAACCAAAAAATCAAGTTCAAACAACTGCTACCGAAAAGAAAACACAACGGAAACTGAAATTCCCGAGTATCATTTGTGGTGACCATCACTACACTCGAAAATGTCCACTTCGCAATGAAGTGGCCAAAATTTTGAAAAGGTTGTGCTTACTCAGCCTTTTCCACAGCAGTAATCCATGGTTTCTCAAACCCCCTCTCCTGGGGGCAGTTCTAGCCATCCTAATGATGAGGCCTCGTCAAGTGCACATATTTATATGTTTAATGGGATTAATTTGAACACTCACTCTAAGACATACGACATGTCAGGTAACCCTGACAAAGGAAAAGACAATAACGGTATCGGTACTTTACCGGATCCATCACCGTCCTCCATTAGTCTTCCATCGATTAATCCTCCGTCTGGACCACTTCATATTGAGAAACCTGCATTCGACTCTATCTTATGCCCTCCTAACAACACTATACATAAAGCTACCTTTAATCCTAGCTCACGTGCCGCCCAAAACTACAACATTGTTGAAGATTTGTCTCAAGCACCGTGTGCTATGTCTACGTTATAAATTCTATAGCACTACCCCAGTCAACATAGAACGCTCTTGGCTTCTATTGGCGCTATTGATCCTGATTCGTCCAATCATATCATGTTTAACCTGGAAAATTATGTGTCTTGACTCTCCCACCAACTTGCTTTTCAAGTTGATGTTGTTGTTCACAATCAACAAATCCATTGAACTATTCTGGATGAGGGAGCCTCAACTTGTGTCATGTCTTTAGTGTGTTGGAAAGGTTTAAAATCACCCACACTTAACAAATCCCCAATGATGTTACGTGCCTTCGATGGGAGAGGTTTTCATCCCCATGGGCTTTTACAGTCCCTGCCCATCCAATTGGGTGGCAAATTTGTTATTGTTGATGTCGAGGTGGTTGATGCTCCCCTCGATTACAACTTGTTACTTGGAAGAAGTTGGTTTTATGCTATGACTATTGTTTCCTCGTCAGTTTTTCGATGTGTCCAATTTCCTCATCAAGGAAAAATTGTCACTGTTGATCAGTTGGATTTCTTCACGACCGATGCTTGTGCTCCCACTACCAACAATATTCCTTTCTTGGGAGACCACAAGATCACGTATGAAAGTGTTGGTGTTGGCTTACTAAAATATTCTAGCCTCATGGGTACCTTCCCTACACCACTTCCACTGACTACACATCATATTGCAACCATCGATATGATTTCGACCGTGGCTTATCAATCTTTGGAATCATCTGACCCTTGGATTGTACCTAGTCCATTGGAATTCGATGCACTAGGTGACATCGTGCCACTTAGTCCAGCCGAAACATCAGATGTTTCTATCCAATCCGCTTCTCCCTCGTCGGATGACCAACATCTATTGGCACCTGACGGTTTTTCAATGCAATCATGGTTGTGTTCCTTGCCGTCTGCGATCGATTACATTTCCCCAATTTTTCCCTCGGATGAATCTATCATGGAAATTTTGAGCATTGACGAGCTACCTCGGGATGATAACCATCATCAATCCTCTTTTCTTCCCCCTCGTGAAGAAATTCGGGTAGATATACAGTCTATCTCCCCTCCTTATGTCGATTTTCTATCATCTCCCATACCTTCGACTTTCGATGCTTTGGATCCAGTAGTTGACATGGTGATTTATTTGGTAGGGCTATTGGAGCCTAATCTCCTTACCCCTGTCACAGCCCTCGAGATGTGTTCCTTCCAGAGTGATTATCTTCCATCCAGCGAAGATCTCTTGGAAGCCATGACCGAGTTTTGTCCCTTGACATGGTATCCTTCCAGAGCGTTATTCTCTTGGAAGCCATTATCAAGAAGAGTCCACAATCATAGTTTCTCTTCTCTATGGAAAACTCATTAAAAAATGAAATAGAGGCCCTGAGCATAGTTATTTTCCTGTGTCAAGCTCATTAAAAAATGAACTGGTCACCTCTCTTGAACCTTCTTTTCATCCACCCTTTTTTTTTTCTCACCTAGTAGAGAACTTGGTGACACCCTCAAAGTTGGGGAATAAATTGAATCTTGGAGGGCATGTCTCTAGCCTTTGATGATCATTCTGGAGTTAAACCACTAGCTTTTCAAGCTGGGGGCATACCGAGCTTAGTCTTTGTTCTTTCTCGTGCTCGTAAATACATGAGAATGCATCCAGGTAAACTTTTATCTCTTTTTCGGACCCGCATGGATATACGAAAAAGGAACCCCCTGGAGTCGTCTTTAAGCTCTTTTCAAACTCTCTAAACATGAAAATATTGTCGAGTGATCGTGCTTCCTTTCTCACTTGTTAAAAGGTTTGAAAGGGTGTCTTTCAAGTGATAATTTATCTCTTTTTTGACCTTGCGAGACTAACATTACGAAAAAGGACAACATTGGAGTCATCTTTAAGTTCTTTTCAGACTCTCTAAACATGAAAAGATTGTCGAGCGACCTTGTTCTGTTCACTCTCGTTAAAGTATTTGAAGAAATCATCTGTTGAGCGATAGTTTATCTCTTTTTCGGTCTCATCAGACTACTTTACGAAAAAATAACTGAGAGAGTTCTCTTTTAAGTTCTTTTTTAGACTCTATAATCATGAAAAACCTTTGAGTTTTCTATCTTTGGACTCGTTAAACAAACATCGACAGGCCCATATGGGATCAAACACTTACTTCTTCCAATTTGTTAAACAAAGGAAGAGGAACTTACTGAAGGTGAGTTATATCGAGCATATGTTACCCTCCTCGATCTCGTTAAATTAAAAAGAGGTACTCGTCTATTTGGATGGGGGAAAAATTGAAAGAAGCAAGCCAAGAAGTTTTTGAGAACATTACCAAGTAACTCTTATGGTCGCCCTTGAACACGACACTTTGTATTTGCATGCATTTTAATCCGCTAAACCTCTGCACTGAGCCAATCCTTTGAGTTTCTTTTACTCCTTTGGTTCACCTGACGTAAGTCACAGCATCCACTGCATCATCAAGTTTTGGTCCATGTCATGTTTCTGCAGTTGTGCCTCAGTGTTCAAGGGAAGTATCTGCCTCGAGAGTCAGCCACCACAAATATCTTGTTTCAATACCCATGTCAATGCATGTTCTTTTGATCCACCAATTGCATCTCTATGTTAATTTCGTGTCGTTGATGGGGGATACATCAAGGCCCTCCTGCGACAAGTCTATCCCTATCAACCTCAACAAATTATCCAGGGATTAGACCTAGAAACCAGTTAGTGCCTTGGGACCTGCATGCCTTAATGGCAGGCCTCCTCATGTCCGATAGTGGGTTAACATCATTGACCTCTGATTGGATGATTCCATGAATTTTCAACTTCAGCTCATCTATTCACATTCATTGGAATGTACTAAGTACCTTGGGAATCATTGACATCAATGGTGATCTCCCTCACGCTTGTTAACGGTTCACCTCATTGATTGGTAATCAAGTGGTTTCTGCCATGTTCGACATCAAAACATCTATTCGCATGGTTACATTGGTACTACATCGGGATCAGTAAGAAGACCCTGGGTTGAGTCATCACTCTTATATGTACTTTGCCCAGGTTTTGAAGGAGTTTCTTTTGAACAATGACACATGTATTGTTACATAGATCCACTTTGTATTGGTCGTGGCTATGTCTTTTCATCTCGTAGATCCACTGTGTATTCTTTGTGGCTACGATCATTTCAGGTCATGGGAGTATAGATCCACATTGTATCCTTGGTGGCTATATCTCTTTGTCAATATAATTATGGATCTAAAGTGTATTTATGGTCATACCTTGAAAGTCTCTATCACTCAAGCATAGGTATGTTTGCCTTGGGTTTGAAGCATGTCTTGACATTTGTTTGATGGTTGTGTACAGCTTCTGTCAAGTTCTCTGAGTCCGTACCCTTGCTTGAAAGTCTACAAATTATTTCAATTATCAGTTCCCATCTTCTAACTTCATACTTTGGGGGGAAATCTGTTACACCTCAAAATTACTCACTTCAAAAGTGTTGAAAGTGTTGTCATTATAAGTGTCACAAGTGTCGCATCTTGACCGCACTTGTTATAAGTGTTGCTAACATCATACTACCTTATTTCCTATGTCATGCCTCCAACGACATGACAGTGACACTTAGGACACCTCAAAGACTAGTTTTGAAGAGGAGGAATCATTCTACTAGAAGTACAAGTTTCTTGCCATGGAGAGAACCACTCAAAAATGGGTTTCGGAGGGGAGTGCTCCCCTATATACTGTGAGGGAGCATTGTCACTCCATGTCCTTCTTTTGGGTAGCGCTATAACTCTCTGATGCCCCTTTTTGGGAGCTCCACCACTGTCAGGAGTGCTGGCGCCTCTTGTCCTTCTTTTTGGTAGCGCTATAACGCTCTAATGCCCATTTTGGAAGAGCGCTACCTTTTCTGGGCGAAATTTGGTTTGTTGAGAAGAATGAGGGAAAGATCCCCTCAATATCTAAATTTGGTTGGATTTGAATCCTTGTTCAAGCCGTGATCTTAGGGAAGATCCATAACTAAAGGAGGAAAATCCTCAACTTACCCCAAAGATATCTCAAGTGGTTGGGCCTCTCCAAGCCTATATAAGAAGGCCTTTTCATGGTGAAAGGGGGATGGAAAGAATTGTGAAGCATATAAATTATGATCTCATGAAGAAGATGTCATTTGGAGCATCAACATTCTGTGTGTGGACTGTATAAGCAAGGGTTCGGACAAGGAGGGCTTGACGAAGTTGTTGCACTCACATCTATGGTTGTAAGTATTCTTCGTTGTTGTTCTCTTTAATACAATCAATGCTTGGCCTGTTTCTTTCGAACTTGTAATTGTTCTATATAAGTTTGTCTAAAATAGATGGATCTATGTTTTAGCTAATCTCAATAGAGTAGGAAGTTTTTTTGTACTTTTGTTTGTCTTGTAGGATCTACCAAGGAGCTCAAGATCGAAGCACATCCTGGACCTTGCAGGGACAAATGACATTCATAAGGTACATGCTTTCATCCTTCTCTTTTGTTCATCAACTTGATTAGATCTAAAAGGAATTCAGTGTCCATGTTAAGCACCTTTTGTCTTATAGTTAAGAGTCTAGCTCTCAAGAGGAAATCTACCTGTCCGCGGGAAGATTTTCCTACAACACTTGCTCATCCTCCAAAATATACCTTTTACACCTTTTCATACTTAGTTGTTTTTCCTTAAATGAGGATGTAGGATGACTTACTATCTCATTTTCCTTTTATGCATCTCCCCAGACCCACATACCCACAGATTCACAATCCCCCATACTAAAAAATGTATATCTCAATCATGCAACCCGCAAAATTCCCTTTTTCATACTTAGTCAATTTTCTTACTTCAGATGCGAACCTACTTCCATTTTACCTTCTCACACTCATATGTTCACATACCCACAGTCTCGCATCCTACATAATACACTTTTTTTTCTTAACTATGCACCTCCATACTTACCACTTTTCATCTGCCATGACATCCCATCACCACTTCCCATTGCATTTATTCCCCCCGCCACATCAACTGACATTTGTGAAGACATAATGATGTTATTAAATTAGCAAATATCTCATAAACCTTGTAATAAATTAAAAAATCTCATCATGCAGACTAAAAACTTTGAAATAATAATTATGGCAGGGAAATAAGTGGTAATTAAATAAGAACAATATGCCAAGTTGTAAATACTGACAGTAGCGCCACCTATTTCCAAAGCTAAAGTAGTGAAATAATCTCAAGTAAGAAAAATGAATTGTATTTTGGGGATATAATAAACACAGTTGGGTGTGAAGCCAAAGATTTTCAATGGTTGCAAGCATACAACTACTACAAGGATCTCTCTCTGTATGAGAAAAATATGAACTTGATTTGGACTTTAGGAATATCTCTTGTTGGTTGTTTCCCAGAGGTAACAAACTTCAAAGAACGCATTCAATGGTTTGTAGAAAAATTTAATTCATAAAAGAGGATAATTCAACTTCTAGGATAACAGCCTATCTCTTTAGCTCCTTCAATTTTTACCAGAATGCTACAACTCCCTACATCTACCATGTGATTCAAGGGTGAAGAGGATAATGAATTCCTCAAATAGCATAAAGGAGGGGAAAATGTTCTTAGTAATTATCTTGTCAGCCCAAACAATAACACTAGTGCTTCCAAGATTGAGGTAAGATCCTTGAAATATCCATACAATTAATATGCTTGGTTATTTGCTTGTATCATTGGTTTGGAGTCCACGACATTTGTACCAAGAAATATTATCTATGTCCTTCAGTTTGCTCTACATGAAAATTACTTCATATATTGGGGTCACATTATTTCTAGTGAAGTTTCATTTCAGTTAAGTAATTTGAAAAAGACCCGGAAATTTTACATGACCTCCTACCTTGTTTTTTGCATAACCTATTGTCATGTGTTTGAAGACTTTTCAAGGGAAAGGAGCATTGATTTTAAAATGGATCCAGTCTACACCTAGTATCTGGCCTTGTATAGGAACAAAGATCAGTATAATTTCTACCTGATCCACAATAACTTCATTTTAAAGTTCAAGAAATTAGTTTTTGTCCCTAATATGTATAGGTTATCACTTGAAGCCACCACCTTTCTCGCAAGAAAAGGATTTTTCAAGAATACTGAAAAATTTCAGTGTCATTAGGTTATTTGGGTGTGAAAAGAAGCCATTATTCTTCTGTTTTATGTAACATACAAGCATTATGTTGTATAATTCTGTAGGTAGTACAATACTTGGTATCACTTCTTCAACAAGAAGAGAAAGAATCAATTCATCACCTTGCCTTCAAAAAGTGGAGAAATTATCGTAAAACACATGTCTCATTTGGATGAACTTGCAGGACATTTCAACCAACTCAACCTTAATGAATTTGAACTTGTTGAGGGTTTCAACCCAAATAATATGTTTACTGTACATTGGTCTCAATTGGTTATGCTTCTTATTTTACCAAAATTGAGAAGTTTAAAGTAGGTGGAGATAATTTAGATCTCCCTAAGATTTAGACCGACCAAGTATCAAATGACATGGAGGAATTAATCAGTACCAATGAAGGATATCAACAGCATAGTAGAGAAGTAGCAGATAGAAATCCCAATTCACTAAATGTGTCTCAAAAGAGTACCCCAATAATATAAAAACCTAGGAGAAATGGTATAGAGATGAGGAAAACACCAACGGGAAGTTTAGATGATCGTGGTAATAAAAACCCACCAAAGCAAAATCTTGAAAAATATCATATTGTATATATGTCTTCCAAAAGAAAAAGAGATACAAAAAAAATAGGGTTAGGCATACATGAAACCCAATAAATCCCACGAGATATGGATGTGGACGATCTTATCGATGAACCCAATTCGTCTGAGCAAAGACTGCTAGAAACATGAAAAATTGTCGAATACCTAGTCACTCAGGAGCCAAATATATTTGAAGAAGAATATGTAACTTTTCACCATGCGGCCTATAATTGAGCATCCAAAAAAATTTAATTGAAAAATTTAATGAAAAAAAAAGTCATCTAAGAAGTGGAAATAAACAATTGATTTCAATGGGGTTGTGCCATCAAACATTGTGCAATTCCATGATGCAACTGGAAAATACCTAAAACAATCAGTTAGTAATATGGAAAAGGAAAATTTGGAATCAAAACAAAAAATTAAATAATTAGAGGCAGCCTTAATTCCATGACCTATATTTCCACAACCTCTTAATAAAATTCAACCAACACTAACTTTATAAGATATCCCAAAAATCAGTAACAAATTTATAGGTTCATCAAGTTTACTGCATGCAATAAGAAAATATGTTGGATATGAGATCTAGAAAATAATTGATTTGATTTAATAAATTTGGGAACTCACACAGAGTTTCGCCAACTTTGCAACCAGGATTACAAATTTCAAAGAAATTTATAGAAGGATCTGGAGAATGATGAAGGTTTCTACAAGGATGCTTGGGGTACATTCTTAGCTAGATTTTCAAACTTGAGCAACATCCACAAAAGAGAGAAAAACCTTCCTTCAAATAACCTGATGAAGCAAACCAATGCATGTTGTTTGAAGAGAATAAAGAATTCGGGAGAAATGATAAGTGGATTAGATGCTTTGAAAAACAAAAGAGGTGACTTATTATTTAAGTTGGTTGATATCACCAAAGAATTATATGGCCCAAACCTATTAATGGATACAATGCTTTCATCCAAGGACACATTATTAGAACAACTCAATGTATTGAAAGTTGCATGGGAAAACAAGTTCACCGAATCAATTGAATTCTCCGAAGAAGAATTCGAAAAGTGGCTAGTCAGATACATCAACAGAAATGGTGAAGTAGATGACATGATGCACCAATCAGGCATGGACTTGAGGGATATGGAGAATTAATTGTTTGAGAAAAATAAAAGGCATGAAATCACAGTGACCCCCATGAGGGAATATATTGAAGAATGGTTAAGAAAATCCTTAATCAAAATTACCGATCCAGATCAACATGAAACAGTTGAAGCAGTTATGCCACCTCAAAAATAAAAATCATATACAAAAGAGGCACCTCCAAGAAAGTAACGAGTTCAAAAAAAACTCCCATCGTAGTGAGTCAAGAAACAACCTTTTTCCTTTTCTTACCATTCTCCTACAATCATTTGTCACATTTCCTTCCATTTCCCAGTAACCTATGAAACCCAGACTGATCCTTGATTGTTTTTCATTTGTATTCCAAGTATTTTGTTTTCATGGTCCACGGGAGCCCCATCCTAGTCCTCTTTGAAGGAAAAATTCCAATATTTACTTTCAAGACATTTTCCTTGTATTTTTTTAAATACATATTTATTATTTTCAAAGGTTCCCAGAGAATTATTTTGGGATATTACATTACTGTGATATTTAAGACTTTGATTCCAAGCTTGAGATTCCAAATGTGCATCTATCATAAAAAAAAAATGTGCCTAATAAAATAATCATTTAAAGTTCATTACATATGCAGACTATACTTTCTTGTTTCTTTTTCTTGGATATTGTGTTCCATCTTAATGATTGTTGTGATGGAAATGTCATATTTCCTACATTCATATTCTATTTTTATGAGTCTTGTAATATATTGTAAATAGTTTCTTTTAAAATATATCTAGTCCTATCTCGAGTATCATTTGCATGTGAATATTTATTTTAAATAATCTTGTTCCTTCTTAGGCATTGTTTATATTTATGCATGCAATATTTAAAATAGATGAGTACCACCGCTTAAAAAAAATAGGGGAGTATTGTCCTCGTGAGGTTGACTTAAATACCATAAAATAGGCTTTTATATCAACATTTTTCGTGACCATACTAGGGAGAACAAAAGGATGGTTTTGTTGACCAAAATTTTGATGACTCAACCAGAACCAAATCAACCCTGATTACAAGTGGGACTTAGAAATCAATAAAATGTCTTGCATCAAATCTATGAATTGGTGATAATGATAACTAAGAGCTTTGTTGAACTTGAAAGATCTTGGGAAACCCTTTCCAAATAAGAAGAAAGAGAAATAGTTATGAGACAAAGAAGGCAATAATAAATCCAAGAAACAATGGAACCTTTTAAAGGTCCCATAACAAGGAGTAAAAGTAAGAAATTGTTGCTCTATAAAGTTGGTCAAATTTCAAATTCAGAAGCAAGTGAAACCCTAACCATGGGAGACCAAGAAGAACAAAGAAATGAGTTTCCCAATGAAGAAGGGGATAGACAAAGAAATCCAAGAAGACAGTGTAAAAACAACCCACTTAATATACAAGGAGAACAACACACTCTACCAACATTAC
>JZKD02S1808921.1:0-32922 GCA_000966675.3 Picea glauca
GACCCCACACATATATCAAAGAGCTATAGTACAGGGAAAACTCTTGTCTATAGACCCCTTGAATACCCTAACCCTTGGGACAGAAACAAAAACATAACATACAAGATCTATTTCCGCACAATTGTGCCTCTTGCATTCTAGTTGCAAAATTAATACACATTTATTCCCGTTAGGAATTTGGGAATTCATCATTGTAGTATTATTCAGGCTAGAGTATAAATCCGCAGGAGTAAAAAAAATATTATATAGTGGTCCTGCCCCCACACTTATTTGGGACTTATCCCACTGGGTTCCTCTCTTCACCACGATTACAGTGATACCTCTCATTTTTAACACAATCTTTTTTTGTGGACTCGACCCTTATCTGACACCCTTATTTGGAACCTATCCCTTTCTATCCCCCTTTTCTCCTTGATCGCAGTGGTACCTGTCATTTGATACCCTTTTTCTTCATGGTCCCACACACCCCTCCAAACCCCTTTGGTTTCCTTAATACCATTTTCTTTCTCCTTTGTCCAAATGGCTACCACATGAGCCCAAGAAATCAATGCCTTGATTGTTGACATCCATCAGCACAACGATGACATCAAGAATCTCACTACCAACATTAGCTCCATCAATTCAACTATTCATATCCTCAAGGACTAATGTTCCCACATCAAAGGCCTCCATGAACACTGTTCCTACATAAAATACCTCAAAGAAAACTTCCTGGGCCATTCCCAGAACCCTTCCTCTTATGAACAACCATATTATCAGGATGACCATGACTCTTCCCGAGACCTCTGCCCTCCTAGAATTGAGGTGAAAAATTTTGATGGCTCAGATCCTACAGGCTGGGTCACCCAAATGGAACATTATTTCTCTTTGCATGATATTACTAATTATTTAGCCAAGCTTCGTTATGGTGTCCTATATCTGTATCTAGAATGATGGAAATGGTGGCAATGGAGAAAAAAGGAACGCCAAGGGTATGTTTCTTGGACACATTTTATGGCCGAAATTTATGATCACTTTGATTCTGACACCCACCATTTAGGGCAATTGACCAAGTTAAAGAAGTATGGGATAGTGGAAGAATTTATTTGCACATTTGAGCACTTGGATTTCCGAACGAAGGGTATGTCAGATTCTTTATTTATGGAATTCTTTATCAGTGGCCTCAAAGATGAAATTTGTGCCCATGTTCACATGGAACGCCCCCAGACTTGGTTGGAAGATACTCAACAAGCCAAGGAATCCCAACAGATTGTCTCCTCCCATAACCGCAAAACCTCCTTCCTCCTTGCCCTAAACTCACCATTTTTTCTCCTCCTGCAACTCCCCTCAAGATCTAGAAATTAACCAAGGCTGAAATGGTTGAACGTCAACTCAAGGGTATTTTTTATATTTGTGATGAAAAATATTTTCCCAGGCACAAGTGTAAGGAACAAAATATTTGTATGGTTTTGATTGAGGATCTATCTGAAGAAGATGTAGTTTTTCTACATGTGGAGGAACTACCCCTGCCATCTGACCTCACCCCACCCTCTAACCCACTTGAAGTTGACCCCGTGATTACACTTAATTTCCTCACTGGCTTCTCTACTCCCCAGACTCTCAAATTAATTGGTTACATAAAAATAGGAAATTTATCATCCTTGTGGATAGTGGTAGCAACCATAACTTTATTCATCATCGCATTGCCCAAGAATTCAATTCTTATATCCATGCCATTAATAATTTTCAAGTCATGATTTCCAATGGTGGTTCCATGAAATGTGGGGGACTATGTGAAAATGTGTGACTCCAAATTGGTCAGTATCACCTGAAATCCCATATGTTTGCTATAGATATGGGTGGTTGTGACATTATTCTTAGTTTCAAATGGTTACGTACTATATGCCCCATTTTCATGGATTTTAAGGAACTATCCATGCAATTCCAACAGGAGGGACAACAATATAAGTTCCAAGGCATCACCACAGGATTCCCTGAGATCATCAGTTCCCATCGCATGGAAAATCTCCTCAAAAAAGGTCATTCAGGAATTATATCCCAACTCCACTCCATTGATGTTGTTGAGACACCTTATGTGCATCCTGACCTCCAATCTATCCTCTCCCACCACCAAGTTGTTTTTACCACCCCCAAAGAACTTCCCCCTTCCTATGGCGTCCATGATCATTACATCCCTCTCATCTTGGTCAGTCTTTCCCCCAATGTTCTACCTTATCATCATTCATTTTCCCAGAAGAATTTAATTGAGAAAAATGTTCATGAATTACTATAATTTGGTATTATCTGTCCCAATACTAGCCCCTATTCTTCCTTGATGGTCATGGTACTCAATAAAGAAGGTACTTGGCGCATGTGTCCTGATTTATGTGCCCTCAACAAAATCACAATAAAATAAAATTTCCCCATTCCTATCATTGATGACCTCTTGGATGAATTGAGTGGTGCCCAGTACTTCACCAAATTGGATCTACATTTTGGATACCACCAGTTCCATATGAAATAAGAAGACACCCCCAAGACTCCATTTCACACTCATGAGGGTCATTATGAATTCTTGGTAATGCCCTTTGGATTATGTAATGCTCCTTCCACTTTCCAAAGTCTTATGAATCATTTCTTCCATCCTTTTGTCTCTCATTTTGTATTAGTTTTCTTTGATGATATTCTCATCTATAGTAAAACTTGGTCATCCCATCTCTCCCATGTGAATCAAGTTCTCCATCTACTCTATACGCACCAAATTTTCCTCAAACAAACTAAATGTACCTTTGATACCTCAAAAGTGGAATACCTAGTTCATATTGTTGGAAAGGATTGTGTCTGAGTGGATCCTAAGAAAATTGAATCTATGCAAGATTGGCCTCACCCTAAAATGCTTAAGAGCTTGCGTGGTTTTCTAGGTTTAAAGGGATATTATAGGAAGTGTTTTTGGAATTATGAAAGATTGCAGCACCTCTCACTTCCCTCCTTAAAAAGAATTCTTTAACTTGGACTTCATCTACATATCATGCCTTCCAAGCCTTAAACGATGTTATTTTATCGACCCCTGTCCTAGCACTCCCAGACTTCACAATTACATTTGTATTGGAATGTGATTCTTTAGGGAAAGGAATTGGATCCATCCTCATGCAATACGGTAGGCCCTTGACCTTCACTAGAAAACAACTTTCAGAGTGACATTTGGGCCAATCCATTTTTTAAAAGGAAATGTTAGCTATTTTGCATGTTGTGGATCTATGGCATCCTTATTTATTGGGTCAATGATTCCAAATTAAAATTGATCATCAGAGTCTCAAGTATTTCCTAGAATAGTGAATTTCATACCCGGCACAAAAAAAAAGGGTGGCCAAGATATTTGACTATGATTATGAGGTCATTTAAAAGAAGGGAAAGGAAAATGTAGTGGTCGATGCTCTTTCTCATAAATATGAAGAATATGGTTCCCTTTTCTCCCTCTCCTTCATTGTACCAGATTTTCTACAAGATGTTCGTCGGGAATGGTTGCAAGACCCCAAAATTTCTAGCCTGCTCCACCAATTGCAACACAATTCTTCAGTCTCTCCGGGGTACTCTTGGAATAATGAAGAGATTCACTACAAAGTTTGTTTGTATTTATGCAAGAAATCCCAACTTAAATCCACAGTGCTTTATGAACTTCATGCCTCACTCACATCCAAGCATTTAGGATTTACCAAAACCTATGAACGAGTCAAATGTTATTTTTTATGGGAGGGTATGAAACAATATATCTTCATCTTTGTGGTTGAATGTGAGGTCTATCAATGCAACAAGGGAGAAACTATCAAAGCTCCGGGAACACTCCAATCACTTCTGATTCCCCCACTATTTGGAAAGATATTTCTATGGACTTCATTGTGGGATTACCTAAATCGGGAAATAAGTTAGTCATCATGGTGGTCGTCGTTTGTCTCTCTAAATATGCTCATTTATTAGCTCTTAAACACCCATTCAGAGCTACCATAGTGGCTCAAATATTCATGGATAATATGTTCAAGCTTCATGGCATGCATAATTCTATTTTCTCTGATAGAGACCCCATTTTCACCAAAAAATTTTGGAAAGAAGTTTTCAAGCTGCAGGGCACCCAATTGCATCTCAGCATTGCCTATCACCCCCATATGGATGGCCAGACTTAATTTGTCAACAAGTATTTAGAAACATATTTGAGGTGTTTTTCATCTAAGCGGAAAAATAGGTGGGCTCAATGGTTACCCCTAGCTTAATGGTGGTACAACACCTCTTACCATATAGCTACTTGCATGACTCCTTTTGAAGAATTCTATGGCCAAAAGCCTCCATCAGTTCTCTCCAATATTCTCGGGGTATCAAAGGTTCAGAAGGTTGACACAAATATTACAGTCCACGAGGCTATTCTTCATGCCCTCAAATCCAATTTGGTCATGGATTAGAATCGCATGAAGAAACAAGTAGATCAAGGTCATTCTTAACGCCATTTTATTTAAGGGGACTAGGTATTTCTTCGAGTACATCCTTATAAGAGAACTTCACTCAAAGCTCATCATTTTCATAAACTTGCACCCAAATTTTATTCTCCTTATACAATTCTCAATTGTGTGGGATCGGTGTCCTATCAGTTATCTCTACTCGGTCAGTCAAAGCTCCATCCTATTTTTCATGTTTCATGCTTAAAGAAGGTTATTGGACCTAAGTTCCAAACTCAAACTAGTCTCCCTTAGTTGGATGAAGAAGGTTCCATATGGTTGTAGACACAATAAGTCTTGGCCTAGAGACAGCATCATATTCGTCAGTGCACCATCCAGGAAGTGCTATTCCAATGGAAAAATAACCCTCCAGAAGATGCCACCTGGGAGTCGGCCACCATTCTACAACAATTCCCTCATTTGAAGCCTTGAGGACAAGGTTGTTCTTTAAGGGGGAGGGCATGTTAGGGACCTAACCTCCCTAACCCCTCATGTAGGTATAATAATATAATTCCATGTAATAAAGGACAATATTAATAAGGCCTATCATTAAAGAAGAATAAGTCAAATGTAAGAAGACCTAATAGAAGCTTTCGCTTATAGAAGGATCTTTCTCTAGATTATTCTTTTGGATAGATAGATTTAGCATAAATAGAAGTAGAGGGTATGAGAAATATTATCTTGGATATTATTGTAATAGATCTCTTCTCTGCTAGAGGTTTCCCCCTCGAAGGGGCAAGTGAACATTGCTATCAGTAATCAAAGTGCTCTTTTTGGTGTTATTCTGGTATTATACCAGTATTGTTCTGGTTATATCATTTTTTATCTTCCATTTATAGCTAAATATTTATGTTCTGCATACTATTTTATATCTGGTATATTACAAGTTTCATACCTCTCATCATTCATGTTCTTCTTCTGGAATATTACCCTTCTTGGGTATCAATGGCATACAACAGTGATTCAAAATTATTTTCATATCATTGAAATAATAAAATATTTCAGAAGGGATTCTTACCCAATCTCTTTCAAAACTTATGCCACATAGATGTGAACATTTTTATATATGTTTTGGTTTCCAACAGCTTATTTGATCTTACCCCATCAGTGGTGCTTCATGGGACTCCTAAGTCCCTTCAACATTCTTTTCTATAAACAATATTTTTGTAATTATCCTCTTTTTGAGGTTCGCCATCATTCGGAGTTTTCTTCCCAAACACCTCCAATCGTTTCCTACATATAGAATACATGATCACACTCACAATCATATCAGTTGTCATGTAAAATAAAATTGTATGTATTATAGAATTTAAATCAATAAATCATTTTCAGATATGCCCCAACATAACTTTATGCACTCTATCACATTATCCTCCATGTTCTCCTGAGTGTAAACATAAAAATATTTTAGTTGTCTTTATAATCATGAAAATATCAGCATTATAATGCAAAAACACTTACATGCATCATCATATCAGTTTCTCATCTCAGATAAACACCATCAACAACATGAAAGGAGTGAAGGGACTCTTCCATTTTTCCTACTCCTTTTACAAAGCCTAGAACTTTCATCCCAGATGAGTTATTTCTAAGGCCTCATTGCATTTACTTAACATGGCTCAATCACTCCTATTCATTTAAACACACTTATTATATTACTTTCCTTTCACCAATTGTACTTGTTTTCACAGTTGTCCTTTTAAAGAATAAAACTTTGTCTCATTATTCAGAGGTTTAGAGTGAGAAAAGTATTAATCCTTTTCTCCTTTTTTTCTAATGAAATATATCCCTCTTGGGATCTGCTTGCTCTCTTCCTTGAGCAGTCTAAGTCAAGTTCATCTTGACCTTTCTAGAAAAATCATTATGCTACAACATCAAGCTTTTAGTTCACAATGAATTATGAACCTATGCATTTTGCACATTACCATAATGGATTAGGATGGTCAACATTCATTTGCATATCTTTTACTCATGCACGATATTTTAAAATGTAATCCAAGATGCTTGTACAATTATAATTTGTAATCTATTATCTAATTTTCCAATGGTCGTTAAGATTATGATTTTGTTCTCCTGAAAGAGTTCTCATACATTTCCTCCACATGAAACGGTCTCATTGTGCAACTTCCTTTTTGCATATCCATCACTATGCTAGACGACCTCAACCTCGAATCAATTTCAGCTTTGTCAATTCGTATTCTTTCCCAATATTCCATAAACAATATAATCTTGCATTCTTATTATGCATTTCAGATTTACATTCAAATAAGCATCCTTATGTTAACAAATTTCTTTCAAGTTGTGCTTTCATGCACTTAATCACATGCATCAGCATGTTGTATGTGTCCAACACTAGAAGACTCCACAGTTTCCACATCACATGTCAATTTAAACCATTCCACTTATGATTGTTCACAATCATTTACATGAACTTTCTCAAAGGAACAATCATATTTCCACCTATTCATTACAGAGAATCCCTTCTCATTTACTCTTTCATCAATTTCTACTAGCCTTTCCTGAGGAAATGGAATGCATCCCCCTCAAACTATTATTCAAAATAAAACAGTCCCAACTCTTCATAATATATTCAACCATGCATCCATGGAATTTCCAATCTAGGAAAGTACAAACCTTGCCCTACACCTGACTTATTTAGGCCGTCACACCATGCCCCTGGAATTTCCAATCCATCAAAGTACAAACCTGGCCCCACACCGCACTTGTTTAGGCAGTCATACCATGCCCTTAGCCTATGTCTGTGTGTGTGTGTGTGTGTGTGTGTGTGTGTGTGTGTGTGTGTTCGCGCATGCATCATTTGCATATTTTGTATCTTTAAAACTTCATCTATTATATATGTTTTTCATATCTACCCTTAGTACATATGCATACAAGGATATTTAGCATGAAAGTTTACTACTTGCAAATTTTCCACATCATTCCTACACACTGGTACTTTGAACTTTAATATCAATTTCCCTGATATATTACATCCATTCACATGGAAAGTCTCACAAGAATAATCATAATTATGTTTCATTTTCTCATGGAAATATCCAGTGAGAAGTCACTCTCACCCAACTGCTATAAAATCATTTATAGTTCAAAATACAACTAGTATTTACAACATTAATCAGGGCAGTAAGATGCCCAAATACAACTTTATTTCATGCTACAAACCATTATTTAACTCATGATTGGTCATAATCATTCACAGGAACACTTAAAGGAATTATCACAATCATATTGCTTTCTTTCACAATGCAGAGGAAATACAAACAGGTAATTATTTCACTTTCTAAGGAGTCCAAATAACAATGTCGCCTCTCTTCATGCCTCAAATATGTCTTGGTCAACATATTTTTACAAAGGAAGTTCTCTTTCAAAGTTTCTCTCACTATTACTTGAGCTTACAAAGCCATATTTATGTGGCTTCCATCCACCCCTAGATGTCAACCTGACCCATTGGTAATCTCGAAATTCCCCATCATTTCCTTATCAGACTTTATGTTAGCCTTTCATTAGTCATTACAGACTTATATTCATAAGGAAATAAGTAGTAGCATTATCATCATTTCATTCATGCTATTACATTTACTGCTAAAATCAGGTCATTATCAATCACAACTCCTAATCAGCAGGCTATAGTCTACAACCAACCACGGATTATTGAGTGTCTATATGCATATTTTATACACGCTCGCTCATTGCCATATTTATAACAACACATTCACATATTACACCTTCATTCATAAGTAAGTACTCAAGTCAATAGGTGTGCATACATTTCTTTGTACAACCATGAGCTCATAAATTGGCTCATATGTTCAAGCCATTTCACCTTCTTTATGGGGACTATCAATAGACAAAAGGACTACTTGTTCCTTTGATTAAATAGGTTATTCCATTTATAGGTTTCATTTAGTACAGGTCAAGCATACTGACCTTACAAATTTTCCATCATTCCTCTAATCACGAGCAATTTCATATACATGGTTTACTTTTTTTTATTTAAGTAATAATTAATACTGTTAAGGATTTTATCAATCCATAATAAGTTCCTTTAACCACAAGGACATTTTCCATAAGGGTCTTATCCCTTACATACAGAGTCATCACATTTATAAGAGGCTCTTCCTATCCAGTGGTTAGACAACATTACACTTGAGAAAATCAGCTCAGCTCATCCATTCTTGGGTCTCATGTATCTTTATAACAGGTTTCATCCATTTTCAATTATTCACATTTAGGTATTACCCTAAGTGCTTATCAACACACTCCCACTTTTGTATAAATAACCAGTACTCCACCTGGTCAGCAATTTAATCCTTATGTTGCAGTCATCATGTCAAGGTTTCTATTGTAAAAAATTTAAAACAACATAAATGTTTCAATCGAAAGTCCTTCTCCTCAAGGAGTTAATGTAGATAATAAGTATACTTTTAACATAGAGAAAAATATTTTAAACAAACTCATATTTTGCCTTATTAGACAAGTCCTTCGACTGATCTCTGGCCCATCTAGGCTTAGTGTTGTAATCTGATTTGATACCACATTTTAACACACCCAACCCCACTTTTTAGGGATGGGGTATTAAAATTTAATTTTTCCTCAATCATCGTGAAACCTCTTATCAAGGGTACCATCGTCTTCTACTCATTAAGATATTTCCAACTACTATCATTATTCTCAAAATCGATCTTTGGATCAAAGGTTTTGGCCATCCAAATTTCTAGAGCCTCATTGGTCGGGTGCCACCTCATTGTCATGTGGAATCCACATGGTTTCCTATCCCAAGTGTCAATCGACGTGGTCCAACAGTGGTATTGGACACACATTTCGTTGAACCCTAGTTCTAGTCTCACAAAACTTCTAGTTATCATTGTCAGGATTTTATTTCCATGGGTTGCAAAGACCCAACCAAAATTTCTGATGATGATCCATTAGTCAAAATTATTCTAGATCCGATGGTCCTCGCGCAATTCATCCAATGACTCTAATTGAGTTGAATATTATAAAGGACATGATGCTTAACACCCACTCTTCCATTCTTCTATGCTACGACAACATTACACATGGATCAATGGACCAGATTCATTGGCTCGTAGACCCAATGATCATCATCACGTCATTGATGCCTCCATTGTCGTCGACATTCTTAGCCAACACATATCCTTTCCATCCCTTCAATCTACGATGAACGGTCTAGATATCTCTACCCATAGATATGACGGTTGGTGATTGCAAACGACCATCCAATGGTATGGACCCAACAAATGTCATCCTTGACCTTACGATGAACCAGGTGTCAACACTTATCATCCTCCAAATGTGTTGGTATTCCACATCACTCATGACGTCGTCATCCATTCTATAACATATAAAGGGTTCTTCAAAAATATATTATGGATATTAACTCTAAACCACCACTGATCAATGGCTCTCATTACATCGTTGATGCCTTCTTCATCATCGACGTTCTTGACCAACACATAGCCTTGTCGACCTTTCAAACTTCGATGAACGACCCAGATTTTATCATATTTTATCCTACATGTGAGAAATCCTTTGACATGCGGCATCATCTCTACCTGACATGTGGCACCATCACTACCTGACATGTGGCATCCATATGTCCCATAGAAGTTAACCTAAAGGTTCCAAATCACTATGCCACCTGGCACCTTCTATGCTCGACATGTGGCACTATCCAAGTCATCATCTTGAGCCATTAATTAAAGATGACTTTTAAGGACCTTCTCACACAACAATATCCATGCTCGATCCATTGAAAAATCAACTATCACCACATGTCATCCTAAGGAACAGTTAAGCCACCTCATTGGTGTTACCCATCATCATGATGTCATCGTACTCCTTTATTTCCCTTCAGAAAGGATCATAGATTTAGTGGCTTAGGTCTCTTCTTGGACTCTACCTACTCTATGGTTTTTGGCATAGGGGAAGACCCAGGGTTCAATGCTCAAGAGCACACCAACAAATCCCTAACTACTAGCCCTTTCGGCAACACCTGTGAAGAAGATGAAGTCTCACCCAAGGTAGAGGCAGGGGTGGTTGCAGGACTCAAATGTCTGCAACCTTAGCTGGGACACAGATCTGTGATTATAACTCTTAATATAGCACTTAGCACTAATGGTTCTTTATTATGCAATCAATAACCACTTCGTTGGTATAACAGAGCTTCGTAGCATTCAATATGAACTAGAATATTCAAGCACTTAGCATCAACATGTTATTTAGATCTAACAGATCAACCACTTAGCATATACACATTGATCATATCTAACATTCTACACACCATAAGCACTGAGCATAAGCATATATATCAGATCTATATACTCATCTCAAATCACTTAGCAAATAATCACATCAATGCATCAGAACAAGGCACAAAGCAGACAAAACTGTATTTACGTGGTTCACCCCCAGCCTGGGGCTACGTCCACCAATTCTTCATCTTCTTTATTAATGTCTTCAATCGGTTACAAGAACAGAACCATCAAAACCCTATTGTGCACAGGATAGAATATCTGCACAGCTCGCTAGATCCTTCTTCCTTGCGTTACAGCACAAAGCCTCTTCCAACTTCCTACAATGACTTGCACTTAGCCCTGCAAGTCTCATATAGGCACAAAGCACTTATAGACCTTACTTGGACTTAGCATACATCACATAGATTCCAATCTATCCTCTAGCTCACTAGCTTACTATTTATACATACAAAATAGGCCTAAGCATGGGTAAACCTGTTGGCACGGGGGCAGACCCAGGGTTCACTCTAAGAGCGCACCAACAAGACCTAGCTACTAGCCCTTTCGGCAACACCTACAAAGCAGATGTAGTCTCACCCGAAGCAGCTAAGAGAGGGGTTGCAGGAAAGAGATGTCTACAACCAAGGGAATATCAAGTGGAACTAATACAACAATAATGCAGCATTCATATATCTCTTATCAGCTAGATTTACTCTGCGTAGCAATAAATCTGATCTAACACAATAATGCAAATAATAGTATAACAATGACAGAGATCCAGGCATCAATCACACATACGACACAAAATATACGTGGTTCACCCTCTCTCTAGGGATACATCCACAGAACTGTCCTTATGATATATTAAGATAAAGCTTACAGTTCTAATATGTGCTCTTAGTCAACAGATATTCTCTCTTCTTCTCTCTATCTCCTGCCTTTCTATGCACCCAGCTGCAGGACTTGATCTTCGCACCCAGCTAAAGATATTACAATACCATAAGGCTCTCACTCTCAGCACTCCTCTCTTTCACAATACAATAATCTCTCAATCAACAACAATCCATATCAATACCCCACACTAGTACTGACCCGACCTAGGTCCTCTCGACCTCTATTTATACATTATAGTCCCTCACTGACAACCTTAGGTCAAAACCTAGGTGTCAAAAACCCTAATTACCCAAAACCCTAGGTGTCTAAAACCTTAGGTCAACTTGACCCACCTTTTTAGGGATTTGCCAGCCTATCTTTCCTCCCTTCTCACGTGGTGCTCCAAAGCATCCAATGGTGGCTTTCTCTATTTTTTTATTTGTCCTCAATCCATATTCCTTGTTGATATGTCATCCTTGATCTCCTCATCCAGTGGCTTTCTTCTCTATACTTCTCTACGGCTTTTCTGCTCTTTTTCTTACTTCGACCCAGTGATAGTCACTATGTCTCTCGCGGAGTTCGTGTTTGACCTTACTTCCTCGATATTCGATTCTTTCCATAACCAAGAGCCAACAGGCCCCCAAAACTCACCAATGACTCATCCTGAGGCACTTCAAATCTGATCCTTCCATTTCACTTCGACTTTGGACTACACAGTGCAGCCTTTTCTTTCTTCTTTATGCCTCCTTCCCATCCTTGTGCAGAATGTCTTTTCTGTGTCTAGTACCCAATTTCAACTGCACCTGGAACCTAGACCATTTTATCCTTGCTTTTACTGAGAGTTGTGAGGCAGTTGGTTGTCATAATACAACTTCATCCGACTCCCATTCACTAATCCTTCTTTCCATTCTCCCTTCAATGTCTTCAGCTGCGTAGCTCCTCCTTTCATAACGTAGACGATCTCATATGGTCCAAGCTAATGTGTTCTGAACTTCCCTGGATGTCTTATAAATTTACTGTCATACACCAGTATTAAATCACCTTTATTAAATGCCTTCTTCTTGATGTGTTTGTCATGATAGGCCTTCTCTCTTTCCTTCTGTACCTACTGATGGAATCCTGCAATAAATCTGTCTTCTTCTTGTTCAATCAGTTGCGCAAGCCTCTCACGAATAGCACCAGTATCATCCATGTATGTAAATGCAGCAATTCTTAATCTTGGTACCAATTACTCCATTGGGACAATAGCTTTGAGACCATAAACCAACTTGAAAGGGGTCTGCATTGTTAATTTCTTGCAAGTGGTTCTATAAGCCTAGAGTACAGTTGGTACTCTTAAATCCCAGTCATCCCTGTTCGCACTACAAATATTTGTCAATGTTGTCTCTGAGATCTTGTTGAATGCTTCGACTGTTCCGTTTTCTTTTGGATGGTAAGGTGTTCTCTTCTGATGGTGAACTGCAAATTCTTCAGTCATGGCTTCAAATGTCTTATCGATGAAGTGTGTACCTTGATCACTCATAAGGACCTTAGGGAATCCAAACTTGGTTATTATGTCATCAAATATAAAACCCTCAGTTGTAGTTGCACTACAGTCCTTGACTGCTCTTGCTTCTGCCCATCTAGTCAGGTATTCTATCGCAGTGATAATGTACCTTGCTCCTGTGCGCTTCCCTGGTGGGTTTATAGGTCCCACGAAGTCAATGGCCCACTTTTCAAATGCTTGTAGGGTCATCTGCAGTGCTAATGGAATTTCATCTCTTTGAGATGGTTTTCCAATTCTCTGGCATACATCACATGCTCTGGCATACTCTTTAGCATCTCTGTGTAATGTAGGCCACCAAAGGCCAGCTCATAGAACCTTTTGCACAGTTTCTTTCCCTGCGTAATGTCCTCCTACGATGCCTTCATGAGATTCTACGAGGATCAGCAGGTGCTCTACCTCCATCACACATCTTCTTAGTATCTCATCAAGTCCCATCTTATATAGCTAACCAACTATCAGTGAAAATTCTGCAACACTCACCACTAGTTGTTTCTTCTGGGAAATTGTATATTCACTTGGAGCCATTCATGTTGACAGGAATTGGACTATGTCTGTGAAGTGGTCATCCATATTCCTAATGGTGAGTATTTTTTCATCCGGTAGTGTATCCTCCAGACTGGTGGGTTCTTCACCATGTTCCAACCTCGACAGGTGGTCGGGTCCCTTGTTCATTCTTCCTGGCTTAACTATGATCTCAAAATAATATTCTTGAAAAAGGAGAAGCCATCTGCATATTCACCCTCCCAACACTGGCTTGTTGACTAGGTACTTCAGCGCAGAGTGATTAGTAAACATTTTAAAGTGTTCTCCTAGTAAGTAATGGTAGAATTTTTGCAGCGTGTACACCATGGATAATCCTTCTCTCTCTGTAGTAGTGTAATTGATTTCAGATGTAGATAGCTTTCTGTTCGAAAATGCTAATGGATGGTCGATCTCCCCTTCTCTAGGTTGTGCCAATATTTCTCCTAATGCAATAGAATATGCATCGACATGGACATGAAATTATCTACTCCAGTCTGGAAAGACCAGAATGGGCGTAGTCACCATCTTTTGATTTAGTGTGTTGAAGCTCTACTGTAATTCATCTGTCCAAACAAACTGACAGTATTTCTTTAATAAATTCTCCATTGGCGTAGTAATCTGAGCATATCCTTTAATAAATTTCCTGTAATAGCCAGTATGTCCTAGTGCAATGCACAGTTGTTTGACTGAAGTATGAGGCGGCAAGTCGACTATAATTGCAATTTTTGATGGATCAACCAGCAATCCTTGCTTGCATACAATATGTCCTAATAATAATCCAAATGGTGATAAGAAGATGCACTTCTTCAAATTTAAAGTAATTTGACACTGCCTGCATTTGTCCAACATTAGTCTTAGACATTCAATATGATTTTTCAGCAAACTAAAAACAATCTAGTCATCAAAATAGGCTTCTAAAAATTTATGCAAAAATTATTTGAATTCTTCGACTACCACCCTGGAGAAGATGGTTGGGGCATTCTTCAGTCCAAATGGCATCACTGTGTATTGGTAGGATCCCCATTATGTGGAAAATGTAGTCTTGTGGCGGTCCTCCTTGGCAATTTGGATCTGATGGTATCCTGAAAATCCATCTGTAAAAGAATATACTTCCTGGCCTCCCACATTATCCAACACTTCGTCTGTGAATGGTGTAGGGAAAGGATCATGCAAACAAGCATCATTCATCTTCCTGATATCTACACAAATCTTGATCTCGCTTGTCTTCTTGTCTTGCACCACCATAGGGCTGATCCACTCTGACTCTTCGATAGGTTCAATAATCCCTTCTTCTAACATTCTGTCGAGATCAATCTTCACTTTTTCCTTATATTTCGGGTTCAATTTGTAGGGTATTTGCTTGACTAGCTTCGCATCTGGTTTCAAAGGTATTCTCATCTCTCCCGTAGGTCCTTTGATTCCCTTCATTTCATTGAACTTGGTCAGAAACAAGTCCTAATACTCGTGCAGTAATTATGTAATTTTGTCAATGGTAGTAGCATCCCAGTAATCTCCGACATTGGCAAGATTTGGTGTCTCCTCTGCCCCAATATTGACTTTCTTTATCTTGATAGGTTGTCCAATGAATGGCAACTCAACTCCTCATCCTTCCACATCCATGTGGCCTTCTGTCTCAGCGATGTTTACCTTCCTTGGATCATCATATGCATTGACATTAATGTTGTAACATCCTTGTAGTTTCTAGAATGGCGCAATCCATTCTTCCTCTTCTTGCTCCAAAGGGAGGCTGGATGCCTCCTTAAATACTTTCTGCCTCACAATCTGCAGTGCTTGATATATTGAAGGAAATTCACTTTCAAACAAAAAGGTGGTTACAAAATTCTGAAGCATACCTTCCCAATCTACAATGATGAGGCACAGCTCCACTTGAAGGTACCATTTAATAGGGGTCGTGTCCAGCATGTTAATGAAGTTGTGTACCCATTGTTCTCAAGGAATGTCACTCCATGCTTCTTCACAACTTTGCACATAATCCTTTGGGGAGATTTGACCTGTGTACCTCACTTCGCAGCTTCCTACTTGTGCTAAGAACTGCATTGTCATCAAGGTTTAGCATTGTGTCCAGTCTATAATATTGCTTTTGTGCATCCCCCACCATCTTGTTGGTGTAGACTTCAGGGCCTCGTCCATAGCCAATAGCCTCTATTGTGTTGGTACACTTGTTTCAAAATCTGAGAGGAAGGATTATAGAGGGTCTGGACCATCAAAGGTAGGCAAGTTACTTATTGTTGTACCAATCCAACGAACTTCTCTAGTCAGTCGAGCACATATCCTTATGGATACTTCATACATCTGGTTCTACCATTTCTCCAGCGCTTCTTCTGAATCTGATGAACACGCATTATCACTTTGCCAAATTAGATTTCCATTGGTAGTAGGGTTGATATAATCTTGTTGTCTGGCTGTTAATTTATATATGTTTTCCAGCTCATATACGTGGTCTTCTTCTCTGATGGGCTCTGTATATCGCAGACCCTCATATGGATCTAAGGGTGAAATGACCCTAAGGCCAGCTCTTTCAAATGTCATGCGTCTTTTCTTTAAATCAACAACAGTAGAATTTTCAAAGGCCCAATCAATTACTAGCAATGCAGGGTAAGGGAAGCTATCATCAACAATTTCGATTACCTCAAAATCTGCAAAGGTCCTAACTCCATTGATGTCCATAGGGACATGCTCCAATCATCCAAATGGGTTGACAGCTTATTGATTATCCATTCTAAGCCTGATAAGGGAATAGATCAACTTTGGTTTTCCCATTAGTGCCCAAGTTTGCTTCGTCATGACATTGACCTTTGACCCTAAGTCGAGGACCACATAGTCTATATCATACTCTCTTATTTTAGCATTCAAATGTAATTCTTTGTTTGTTCTTCTCTTCTTACCAATCTRGTGTAMTKCCCTRTTCAGTAAGGGGTCTACCTTTCCTAGCTCATATTTCCTTATTAGGTTATGTAACTCTTRCATAGCATTKTCATCCCGAATTAACTTAAGACAAGCATACAAAAATTCGATGAGTTTACTTACCTCTTTTCCTTCTTTCGGTGAAACCGATTGATCAAATGTCGGAGGCATTCCATACTCTTTTATTTCTGGTCATGTTTTACATGAGGATCCTTGGTCCCCCTTGAACTCTTGTCTTTTTTCCTCGAAGATTTGTCTTTCTTTCCTTGCATCAAAAGCCTAAGTCTTCTCCACGGATTTCCTGATACTTGACTCTTATGCGATCTTTCTTTGGATTTTTCTTTCTTCTCCTATAGCAGCGCCTCCTCGAGTAATAACAGCGAATCTAGGGTATGTTTCACGTGGTTTGGCATATATCAGTTGCAATTGTGGTTTATACTAGGGTCCTTGTCTTTCCTTCAGCTTAGCCAGCAGCACAAGGCATTCTTCTATGACATGCTCGAAAGAGTTATAATAACTGCAGGTTGTGCAAGGATTCTGACAATCCCTTGCCAAGTGTCATGGTTGTGTGCAGTTATAATAGATTATTTGTCCTCAGCCTTGTCCCATACCTCCTCCTCATCCTCATCCTTTGTATCCACAATGAGGATTGAAGTTTCCTCTCCCTAGAGAGATGTACTGCGGGGTGTTTCCTTCTTGTTGTACTTTGCCTTGAATCTTGTATATGTCCCTCAACCTCTCATGCATGAGATCGTAATATCTACAATATCGATCATCATGCCCCACTGATTTATAGAATGTGCAATACAAGTTTGTGGGTGTTTGAACATACTTTTGTATGTAATAGCACTCACCTGGGCGATGCCTATTTCTGCATACATCGCACCAGGGCAGGTTAACTTGCTTCAAGGGGCTCAGTGCTCCCGAGGACAAATACTCATGAAATAGGGGATAGTGTTCCTTATCATGACCTTCAAATTTGCATCTTACACACTAGATATATTCTCTTTTGTCCTTCCCCTTGTCCTTTTTCATATCCTTGACTTGTAGAGACAAACTAGTCAGTTGGCTCAAGATCTGACTCATGCATGAGCTAGATTCCCCCATAGGTGTTGATTCAAGCTTCATGGAAATATCCAAAGATTTTGCTTGTGATGCAATCTTCTACTGCATCAGAGAGACTCTGATATGTTGTAACAACACCACGATGAACCATTCTTTGTTCTATTCATCGGGGATCTAAAAATTTAATCGGTCTGTTAGGGTCTCGAATCTCTAGTCGAACTCCCAAATAGGTTATGTAACCTTTTGTTTGATCTCTTTTAGATTTGTAATACATTGTGACTCTAACTTAGGTTTCTTAAATTCTGCAATCAGCGCATTCTTGATCTCGTTCAGTGGCTTAGGTTGTGCCAGTCCTTGGACAAGTTTCATGTACCAGCTCAGTGTGTGGTCCCTTAGCGTAGTGTTGAACTGGGTTCTCTTGATGGCTTCATCGGTGATACTTTTAATATTCCACATGGCCTCACACAAGAACCATTGCTGATNAGCAATAAATCTGATCTAACACAATAATGCAAATAATAGTATAACAATGACAGAGATCCAGGCATCAATCACACATACGACACAAAATATACGTGGTTCACCCTCTCTCTAGGGATACATCCACAGAACTGTCCTTATGATATATTAAGATAAAGCTTACAGTTCTAATATGTGCTCTTAGTCAACAGATATTCTCTCTTCTTCTCTCTATCTCCTGCCTTTCTATGCACCCAGCTGCAGGACTTGATCTTCGCACCCAGCTAAAGATATTACAATACCATAAGGCTCTCACTCTCAGCACTCCTCTCTTTCACAATACAATAATCTCTCAATCAACAACAATCCATATCAATACCCCACACTAGTACTGACCCGACCTAGGTCCTCTCGACCTCTATTTATACATTATAGTCCCTCACTGACAACCTTAGGTCAAAACCTAGGTGTCAAAAACCCTAATTACCCAAAACCCTAGGTGTCTAAAACCTTAGGTCAACTTGACCCACCTTTTTAGGGATTTGCCAGCCTATCTTTCCTCCCTTCTCACGTGGTGCTCCAAAGCATCCAATGGTGGCTTTCTCTATTTTTTTATTTGTCCTCAATCCATATTCCTTGTTGATATGTCATCCTTGATCTCCTCATCCAGTGGCTTTCTTCTCTATACTTCTCTACGGCTTTTCTGCTCTTTTTCTTACTTCGACCCAGTGATAGTCACTATGTCTCTCGCGGAGTTCGTGTTTGACCTTACTTCCTCGATATTCGATTCTTTCCATAACCAAGAGCCAACAGGCCCCCAAAACTCACCAATGACTCATCCTGAGGCACTTCAAATCTGATCCTTCCATTTCACTTCGACTTTGGACTACACAGTGCAGCCTTTTCTTTCTTCTTTATGCCTCCTTCCCATCCTTGTGCAGAATGTCTTTTCTGTGTCTAGTACCCAATTTCAACTGCACCTGGAACCTAGACCATTTTATCCTTGCTTTTACTGAGAGTTGTGAGGCAGTTGGTTGTCATAATACAACTTCATCCGACTCCCATTCACTAATCCTTCTTTCCATTCTCCCTTCAATGTCTTCAGCTGCGTAGCTCCTCCTTTCATAACGTAGACGATCTCATATGGTCCAAGCTAATGTGTTCTGAACTTCCCTGGATGTCTTATAAATTTACTGTCATACACCAGTATTAAATCACCTTTATTAAATGCCTTCTTCTTGATGTGTTTGTCATGATAGGCCTTCTCTCTTTCCTTCTGTACCTACTGATGGAATCCTGCAATAAATCTGTCTTCTTCTTGTTCAATCAGTTGCGCAAGCCTCTCACGAATAGCACCAGTATCATCCATGTATGTAAATGCAGCAATTCTTAATCTTGGTACCAATTACTCCATTGGGACAATAGCTTTGAGACCATAAACCAACTTGAAAGGGGTCTGCATTGTTAATTTCTTGCAAGTGGTTCTATAAGCCTAGAGTACAGTTGGTACTCTTAAATCCCAGTCATCCCTGTTCGCACTACAAATATTTGTCAATGTTGTCTCTGAGATCTTGTTGAATGCTTCGACTGTTCCGTTTTCTTTTGGATGGTAAGGTGTTCTCTTCTGATGGTGAACTGCAAATTCTTCAGTCATGGCTTCAAATGTCTTATCGATGAAGTGTGTACCTTGATCACTCATAAGGACCTTAGGGAATCCAAACTTGGTTATTATGTCATCAAATATAAAACCCTCAGTTGTAGTTGCACTACAGTCCTTGACTGCTCTTGCTTCTGCCCATCTAGTCAGGTATTCTATCGCAGTGATAATGTACCTTGCTCCTGTGCGCTTCCCTGGTGGGTTTATAGGTCCCACGAAGTCAATGGCCCACTTTTCAAATGCTTGTAGGGTCATCTGCAGTGCTAATGGAATTTCATCTCTTTGAGATGGTTTTCCAATTCTCTGGCATACATCACATGCTCTGGCATACTCTTTAGCATCTCTGTGTAATGTAGGCCACCAAAGGCCAGCTCATAGAACCTTTTGCACAGTTTCTTTCCCTGCGTAATGTCCTCCTACGATGCCTTCATGAGATTCTACGAGGATCAGCAGGTGCTCTACCTCCATCACACATCTTCTTAGTATCTCATCAAGTCCCATCTTATATAGCTAACCAACTATCAGTGAAAATTCTGCAACACTCACCACTAGTTGTTTCTTCTGGGAAATTGTATATTCACTTGGAGCCATTCATGTTGACAGGAATTGGACTATGTCTGTGAAGTGGTCATCCATATTCCTAATGGTGAGTATTTTTTCATCCGGTAGTGTATCCTCCAGACTGGTGGGTTCTTCACCATGTTCCAACCTCGACAGGTGGTCGGGTCCCTTGTTCATTCTTCCTGGCTTAACTATGATCTCAAAATAATATTCTTGAAAAAGGAGAAGCCATCTGCATATTCACCCTCCCAACACTGGCTTGTTGACTAGGTACTTCAGCGCAGAGTGATTAGTAAACATTTTAAAGTGTTCTCCTAGTAAGTAATGGTAGAATTTTTGCAGCGTGTACACCATGGATAATCCTTCTCTCTCTGTAGTAGTGTAATTGATTTCAGATGTAGATAGCTTTCTGTTCGAAAATGCTAATGGATGGTCGATCTCCCCTTCTCTAGGTTGTGCCAATATTTCTCCTAATGCAATAGAATATGCATCGACATGGACATGAAATTATCTACTCCAGTCTGGAAAGACCAGAATGGGCGTAGTCACCATCTTTTGATTTAGTGTGTTGAAGCTCTACTGTAATTCATCTGTCCAAACAAACTGACAGTATTTCTTTAATAAATTCTCCATTGGCGTAGTAATCTGAGCATATCCTTTAATAAATTTCCTGTAATAGCCAGTATGTCCTAGTGCAATGCACAGTTGTTTGACTGAAGTATGAGGCGGCAAGTCGACTATAATTGCAATTTTTGATGGATCAACCAGCAATCCTTGCTTGCATACAATATGTCCTAATAATAATCCAAATGGTGATAAGAAGATGCACTTCTTCAAATTTAAAGTAATTTGACACTGCCTGCATTTGTCCAACATTAGTCTTAGACATTCAATATGATTTTTCAGCAAACTAAAAACAATCTAGTCATCAAAATAGGCTTCTAAAAATTTATGCAAAAATTATTTGAATTCTTCGACTACCACCCTGGAGAAGATGGTTGGGGCATTCTTCAGTCCAAATGGCATCACTGTGTATTGGTAGGATCCCCATTATGTGGAAAATGTAGTCTTGTGGCGGTCCTCCTTGGCAATTTGGATCTGATGGTATCCTGAAAATCCATCTGTAAAAGAATATACTTCCTGGCCTCCCACATTATCCAACACTTCGTCTGTGAATGGTGTAGGGAAAGGATCATGCAAACAAGCATCATTCATCTTCCTGATATCTACACAAATCTTGATCTCGCTTGTCTTCTTGTCTTGCACCACCATAGGGCTGATCCACTCTGACTCTTCGATAGGTTCAATAATCCCTTCTTCTAACATTCTGTCGAGATCAATCTTCACTTTTTCCTTATATTTCGGGTTCAATTTGTAGGGTATTTGCTTGACTAGCTTCGCATCTGGTTTCAAAGGTATTCTCATCTCTCCCGTAGGTCCTTTGATTCCCTTCATTTCATTGAACTTGGTCAGAAACAAGTCCTAATACTCGTGCAGTAATTATGTAATTTTGTCAATGGTAGTAGCATCCCAGTAATCTCCGACATTGGCAAGATTTGGTGTCTCCTCTGCCCCAATATTGACTTTCTTTATCTTGATAGGTTGTCCAATGAATGGCAACTCAACTCCTCATCCTTCCACATCCATGTGGCCTTCTGTCTCAGCGATGTTTACCTTCCTTGGATCATCATATGCATTGACATTAATGTTGTAACATCCTTGTAGTTTCTAGAATGGCGCAATCCATTCTTCCTCTTCTTGCTCCAAAGGGAGGCTGGATGCCTCCTTAAATACTTTCTGCCTCACAATCTGCAGTGCTTGATATATTGAAGGAAATTCACTTTCAAACAAAAAGGTGGTTACAAAATTCTGAAGCATACCTTCCCAATCTACAATGATGAGGCACAGCTCCACTTGAAGGTACCATTTAATAGGGGTCGTGTCCAGCATGTTAATGAAGTTGTGTACCCATTGTTCTCAAGGAATGTCACTCCATGCTTCTTCACAACTTTGCACATAATCCTTTGGGGAGATTTGACCTGTGTACCTCACTTCGCAGCTTCCTACTTGTGCTAAGAACTGCATTGTCATCAAGGTTTAGCATTGTGTCCAGTCTATAATATTGCTTTTGTGCATCCCCCACCATCTTGTTGGTGTAGACTTCAGGGCCTCGTCCATAGCCAATAGCCTCTATTGTGTTGGTACACTTGTTTCAAAATCTGAGAGGAAGGATTATAGAGGGTCTGGACCATCAAAGGTAGGCAAGTTACTTATTGTTGTACCAATCCAACGAACTTCTCTAGTCAGTCGAGCACATATCCTTATGGATACTTCATACATCTGGTTCTACCATTTCTCCAGCGCTTCTTCTAAATTTGATGAACACGCATTATCACTTTGCCAAATTAGATTTCCATTGGTAGTAGGGTTGATATAATCATGTTGTCTGGCTGTTAATTTATATATGTTTTCCAGCTCATATACGTGGTCTTCTTCTCTGATGGGCTCTGTATATCGTAGACCCTCATATGGATCTAAGGGTGAAATGACCCTAAGGCCATCTCTTTCAAATGTCATGCGTCTTTTCTTTAAATCAACAACAGTAGAATTTTCAAAGGCCCAATCAATTACTAGCAATGCAGGGTAAGGGAAGATATCATCAACAATTTCGATTACCTCAAAATCTGCAAAGGTCCTAACTCCGTTGATGTCCATAGGGACATGCTCCAATCATCCAAATGGGTTGACAGCTTATTGATTATCCATTCTAAGCCTGATAAGGGAATAGATCAACTTTGGTTTTTCCATTAGTGCCCAAGTTTTCTTCGTCATGACATTGACCTTTGACCCTAAGTCGAGGACCACATAGTCTATATCATACTCTCTTATTTTAGCATTCAAATGTAATTCTTTGTTTGTTCTTCTCTTCTTACCAATCTGGTGTACTGCCCTGTTCAGTAAGGGGTCTACCTTTCCTAGCTCATATTTCCTTATTAGGTTATGTAACTCTTACATAGCATTGTCATCCCGAATTAACTTAAGACAAGCATACAAAAATTCGATGAGTTTACTTACCTCTTTTCCTTCTTTCGGTGAAACCGATTGATCAAATGTCGGAGGCATTCCATACTCTTTTATTTCTGGTCATGTTTTAGATGAGGATCCTTGGTCCCCCTTGAACTCTTGTCTTTTTTCCTCGAAGATTTGTCTTTCTTTCCTTGCATCAAAAGCCTAAGTCTTCTCCACGGCTTTCCTGATACTTGACTCTTATGCGATATTTCTTTGGATTTTTCTATCTTCTCCTATAGCAGCGCCTCCTCGAGTAATAACAGCGAATCTAGGGTATGTTTCACGTGGTTCGGCATATATCAGTTGCACTTGTGGTTTCTACTGGGGTCCTTGTCTTTCCTTAAGCTTAGCCAGAAGCACAAGGCATTCTTCTATGACATGCTCGAAAGAGTTATATAATTGCAGGTTGTGCAAGGATTCTGACAATCCCTTGCCAAGTGTCATGGTTGTGTGCAGTTATAACAGATTATTTGTCCTCAGCCTTGGCCCATACCTCCTCCTCATCCTCATCCTTTGTATCCACAATGAGGATTGAAGTTTCCTCTCCCTAGAGAGATGTATTGTGGGGTGTTTCCTTCTTGTTGTACTTCGCCTTGAATCTTGTATATGTCCCTCGACCTCTCATGCATGAGATCGTAATATCTACAATATCGATCATCATGCCCCACTGATTTATAGAATGTGCAATACAAGTTTGTGGGTGTTTGAACATACTTTTTTATGTAATAGCACTCACCTGGGCGATGCCTATTTCTGCATACATCGCACCAGGGCAGGTTAACTTGCTTCAAGGGGCTCAGTGCTCCCGAGGACAAATACTCATGAAATAGGGGATAGTGTTCCTTATCATGACCTTCGAATTTGCATCTTACACACTAGATATATTCTCTTTTGTCCTTACCCTTGTCATTTTTCATATCCTTGACTTGTAGAGACAAACTAGTCAGTTGGCTCAAGATCTGACTCATGCATGAGCTAGATTCCCCCATAGGTGTTGATTCAAGATTCATGGAAATATCCAAAGATTTTTCTTGTGATGCAATCTTCTACTGCATCAGAGAGACTCTGATATGTTGTAACAACACCACGATGAACCATTCTTTGTTCTATTCATTGGGGATCTAAAAAATTAATCGGCCTGTTAGGGTCTCGAATCTCTAGTCGAACTCCCAAATAGGTTATGTAACCTTTTGTTTGATCTCTTTTAATTTGTAATACATTGTGACTCTAACTTAGGTTTCTTAAATTCTGCAATCAGCACATTCTTGATCTCGTTCAGTGGCTTAGGTTGTGCCAGTCCTTGGACAAGTTTCATGTACCAGCTCAGTGTGTGGTCCCTTAGCGTAGTGCTAAACTGGGTTCTCTTGATGGCTTCATCGGTGATACTTTTAATATTCCACATGGCCTCACACAGGAACCATTGTTGATCGAGATCCTTGGATCCATATCCCCTAAAGATAGGGAGCCTCATCTCATCTGCCATAGAGTTCCCTAGGCTTCCTGTCTGAGTATAGGCTGAGTTGCTAGTAAAAACACTCTGAAGACTCTGGTGATTCTAGCTATTATGGTTATTCTAGCTACTTGGTGCTATTGAAACAACAGGAGGTTTAATGTTACTTACTTCAATAGTTTGCATAGTTCCTGAGGTTTCTGGCTCGCTTTGGTGAATTTCTTCAGCTTCCCCTTCTTCTGTTCTGGTGGGTTTTGAATGTTCTTCGTCGGTTAGATCTACCTCTTCTCCACTATAGAAACCCTCTTCTCTGTAGTTTTGCTTAAACCAGTTCTCACGGTGAACCCCTATGAATAATATTCCATTGCGCGTATGTCCAACTTTTGTGTCACTGTTGCTGTCTGAATTTCTAAACATTATCCTTTTCAGGGCCAGCCAATCTACTATATCTTCAAGACGTTCTTTTCATGAAACAACATCTTGATTCTCAGCTTCAAAAAGTGCAAAAATTTTCCTCTGGGTCCTTTGAAAAAGTATCTCTCGGCTTGGCTATATGATTCTACCCTATCAACAGCAAATTCGGTGATATACCCTCCAATGGTACTATCAAACCAATGATATATTGATCTGGATACAGCATTTTCAACTCTCTTGACCTTCTAGATCAGTACTGGTGTCCAAACCACAGGAGGTCTAGATCTGATCTCGAAATGGGTATCATCTAACCTAGCCAACCACTCAAACAACTCCTAGTGGATTCCTCCAAAGAAGATCTCGTGAATGTCGGTGAAGAGGTATCTTTGTAGCCAATATTCAGTACTCAGTTTAGGGTTCTTATGCTGGGCTTCAGTGAAATCCCTTTTTTGATCCTCTATCCACTTTTGAATCTCTGTCTTCGATGGGAACCACCTTGACATTCCCTTACACAGATTTTGGTTCTGGAAATGGAACCATTTGTTGGCACGGGGGCAAACCCAGGGTTCACTCTAACAGTGCACCAACAAGCCCTAGCTACTGGCCCTTTCGGTGACACTTGCAAAGTAGATGTAGTCTCACCCAAAGCAGCTAAGAGGGGGGTTGCAGGACAGAGATGTCTACAACCAACGGAATATCAAGTGGAACTAATACAACAATAATGCATCATTCATATATCTCTTATCAACTAGATCTACTATGCACAACAATAAATCTGATCTAACACAATAATTCAAATAACAGTATAACAATGACAGAGATCCAGGCATCAATCACACATACGACACAAAATATACGTGGTTCACCCTCTCTCTAGGGATACGTCCATAGAACTATGCTTATGATATATTAAGATAAAGCTTATAGTTTTGATTTGCGCTCTTAGTCAACAGATATGCTCTCTTCTTCTCTTTGTCTCCCACCTTCCTGCACACCCAGTTACAGGACTTGATCTTTGCACCCAGCTGAAGATCTTACAATACCAGAAATCTCTCACTCTCAGCACTCCTCTCTCTCACAATACAATAATTTCTCAATCAACAACAATCCATATCAATACCCCACACCAGTACCGACCTGACCTAGGTCCTCTCGACCTCTATTTATACATTATAGTTCCTCACTGATAGCCTTAGGTCAAAACCTAGGTGTCTAAAACCCTAGGTCAACTTGACCCACCTTTTTAGGGCTTCGCCAGCCTGTCTTTCCTCCCTTCTCACACGGTGCTCCAAATCATCCATTGGTAGCTTTCTCTACTTGTTAAGTTGTCCTCGATCCATCTTCCTTGTTGATTAGTCATCCTTGATCTCCTCATCCAGTGGCTTTCTTCTCCATACTTCTCTTTGGTTTTTCTTCTCTTTTGCTTACTTTGACCCAGTGACAGTCACTGTGTCTCCCACGTAGTTCGTGTTTGACATTTTCTTCCTCAATCTTTGCTTCCTTCCATAACCAAGGGCGAACAAAAACCCATGGGCCAATATACCAATCCTGTTACATATTCCCAAAAACCCAAAATGCACCCAAAAGTGGGCTGAGATCCTGTGATCTCCGCTGTGTCTTGCGCTCCTCCTTCGACTGCTGTCAAATTCCCAAAATAGGTCAATATGACCAAGAAACTCACAAAACTTGGTCAAAGGCCAATAGGCCCCCAACACTCACCTGTGACTCATCCAGAGTCACTCTGGTCTGAGAAATTATGCCTCGAATGCTTTGAGCTTGGCTCTAACTTCTTCGAACTACTTCAATGCTATGGCCTTTTGATCAATGAACTCTTGGATCACTGCGTTGTTCACTGGCCCTTCTAAGAATTGTTCTGTGCTGATGACGCTCTGTTCCATTTTGGCTCTTTGGCTTTCAACTTCAGTGAACAGTTGGCATGCCTTTTCTTGAATTGGTTGAATTCATTGAGTGACTTCCATTACTTTACTCTAAATCATATGGATCTGTTTCTGGGTGATGCGTTTCTCTTGAGACCACTTCATTCTTTCCACTGGTGACAAGGCCTTCAATTGCACCTGTAACGTATCAGCGTGTTGCTTTTCTTATTGGAGTTGTGAATCCAATGCCTCTAACTCGGGATTATCCGTGAGGTTCTCATAATTCTGGGCACTCTGGTTACTCAACTGCTTGCATTCCAAGGAAAGAGCTTTTAATATACCAACTGCGTTGTAGGCAGTTTTTTCCCTTAGATCTCTTACCTCCTATGGAGTTTCGGGTACAGCATGGAGCTCTAGATCTCTGATGCGTTGTTGGAGCTTTTGGATCACGTCTTCGAGTTGTGCCACCTATTGTGGGATTCTTTCTTCGGTTTGTACCTCAATGACTGTCATAGAGCGAATTTCTCTATTGACCGCTTCCTTTACCTCTAGTTTCTCTACCAGCAACTCTTCCTTTCCTTGCTATAGCTTTGTTTTCTCATCATCCCATTTTTTCTTGGATAGCACTCTTTTCTTGTTCTGTAGCACTTCGTTGTTCTACAAGTAATCCCTATACTTGTGTCAAAGCCTGGATGGATTTATCTTCTTCATCTTGTGCTTTTCGAAGTCGAGCCTCGACTAAATCCACGATTCGGTGGAGTTGAGTTGGCTCATCTCCTTCTTCTGGTGTCCCGAATGATAGGGGCACAGTGGATACTATGCGCCTTGACTGAAGTTCCTGTTGCAAACCATTTGTTGGCAACAGAACCATTTGTTGGCACAGGGGCATACCCAGGGTTCAACTCTCAAGAGCGCACCAACAAATCCCTAACTATCGGCCCTTTCAGCAACACCTATGAAGCAGATGAAGTCTCACCCGAGGTAGAGGCAGGGATGGTTGTAGGACTCAAGTGTTTGCAACCTTAGCTGGGACACAAATATGTGATTATAACTCTTAATATAGTACTTAGCATTGTTGTTTCTTTATTATGCAATGAATAATGACTTCGTTGGTATAACAGAGCTTTGCAGCATTCACTATGAACTAGAATATTCAAGCACTTAGCATCAAAATGTTATTCAGATCTAACAAATCAAGCACTTATCATATACACATGGATCATATCTAACATTCTACACACCATAAGCACTGAGCATAAGCATATATATCAGATCTATCTACTCATCTCAAAGCACTTAGAAAATAATCACATCAATGCATCAGAGCAAGGCACAAAGCAGACAACACTGTATTTACATGGTTCACCCCCACCCTGGGGCTACATCCACCAATTCTTCTTCTTTATTATCATCTTCAATCAGTTACAAGAATAGATTCATCAAAACCCTACTGCGCACAGGACAGAAGATCTGTGCAACTCGCTAGATCCTTCTTACTTGCGCTACAGCACAAAGACTTTTTCAACTTCCTACAATGACTTTCACTTAGCCCTGCAAGTCTCATATAGGCACAAAGCACTTACAAACCTTACTTTCACTTAGCGTACATCACATATATTCCGATCTATCCTCTACCTCACTAGCTTACTATTTATACATATAAAATAGGCCTAACAATAGGTAAAACCCATGGGCCAATATCCCAATCCCATTACATATTCCCAAAAACCCAAAATGGACCCAAAAGTGGGTCGAGATCCCATGATCTCTGCTCCATATTGCACTCCTCCTTCGATGGCTATCGAAGTCCCAAAATAGGTCAATATGACCAAGAAACTCCCAAAATTTGGTCAAGGGCCAAGAGGCCCCCAACACTCACATGTGACTCGTCTCAAGTCACTCTGGTCTGAGAAATTATGCCTCGAATGATTCAATCTTGGCTTGAGCTAATTCAACCTGCTGCAATTCTATGGCCTCTTGCTCAGTGAACTCTTGGATCACTGCGTCGTTCACTGGACCTTCTAAGAGTTGTTCTATGGTGATGACGCTCTGTTCTAGTTCGGCTCCTTGGAATTCAACTTCAGTGAACAGTTGGCATGCCTTTTCTTGCGCTGGTTGAAGTCATTGAGTGACTTCCATTACTTTACTCTTAATCATATGGATCTATTTATGGGCAGTGTGTTTCTCTTGAGACCGCTTCATTCTTTCCTCTGGTGACAAGGCCTTCAGCTGCGCCTGTAACGTATCAATGCGTTGATTTGCTTCTTGGAGTTGTGACTCCAATGCCTGTAACTCTGGATTCTCCATGAGGTTCTCGTAAGTCTGGGCACTCTAGTTACTTAGTTTCTTGCATTCCAAGGCAAGATATTTTAATCTACCAACTGCGTTGTGGGCAGTTTCTTCCCTTAGGTCTCTTACCTCCTGTGGAGTTTCGGGTACAGCGCAGAGCTCTAGATCTGCGATGCACTGTTGGATCTTCTGGATCACATCTTCGAGATGTGCCACATGATGTGGGATTCTTTCTTCGGTCTGTACCTCATTGACTATCATAGAGTGAAGTTTTATGTTGACCGCTTCCTTTACCTCCAGTTGCTCTACCAACAAGTGTTCCTTTCCTTGTTGTAGTTGTGTTTTCTCATCATTCCATTTTTATTAGAGAGCACTATTTTCTTGTTCTAAAGCATTGTGTTGTTCTACAAGTACTCCATGTACTTGTGTCAAAGCCTGGATGGCTTTCTCTTCTTCATCTTGTGCTTTTTGAAGTCGAGCCTCGATTGAATCCGTGATTCGGTGGAGTTGAGTTGGCTCATCTCCTTCTTATGGTGTTCCAAATGACAGGATATGAGCCTACTGCATACCATTTGTTGGCATAGGGGAAGACCTAGGGTTCAACGCTCAAGAGCGCACCAAACAATCCCTAACTATTGGCCCTTTCGGTAACACCTGCGAAGCAGATGAAGTCTCACTCGAGGTAGAGGCAGGGGTGGTTGCAGGACTCAAGTGTTTGCAACCTTAGCTGGGAAATAGATATGTGATTATAACTCTTAATATAGCACTTAGCACTATTGGTTCTTTATTATGCAATCAATAACCACTTCGTTGGTATAACAGAGCTTTGCAGCATTCAATATGAACTAGAATATTCAAGCACTTAGCATCAACATGTTATTCAGATCTAACAGATCAATCACTTAGCATATACACATGGATTATATGTAACATTTTGCACACCATAAGCACTGAGAATAAGCATATATATCAAATCTATCTACTCATCTCAAATCACTTAGCAAATAATCACATCAATGCATCAGAACAAGGCACAAAGAAGAAAACATTGTATTTACGTGGTTCACCCCCACCCTAGGGCTACGTCCACTAATTCTTCTTCTTTATTAACATCTTCAATTTTTTACAAGCACAGAGCCATCAAAACCCTATTGCGCACAAGACAAGAGATCTGCACAACTCGCTAGATCCTTCTTCCTTGCGTTACAACACAAATCCTTTTCCAACTTCCTACAATGACTTGCACTTATCCCTATAAGTCTCATATAGGAACAAAGAACTTACAGACCTTACTTTCACTTAGCATACATCACATAGATATTGATCTATCCTCTATCTCACTAGATTACTATTTATACATACAAAATAGGCCTAAGCATGGGTAAAACCCATGGGCCAATATCCCAATCCCGTTACATATTCCCAAAAACCCAAAATGGACCCAAAAGTGGGACGAGATCCCATGATCTCTACTTCGTCTTGAGCTCCTCCTTCGATGGTTTTCGAAGTCCCAAAATAGGTCAATATGACCAAGAAACTCCCAAAACTTGGTCAAGGGCCAACAGCCCCCCAACACTCACCGATGACTCGTCCCGAGTCACTCTGGTCTGAGAAATTCTGCCTTGAATGCTTCAAGATTGGCTTGAGCTGATTCAACTTGTTGCAATGCTATGGCCTCTTGCTCAGTGAACTCCTGGATCACTTCGCCGTTCACTAGCCCTTCTAAGCATTGTTCTGCAGTGATGACGCTCTATTCCAGTTCGGCTCCTTGGCTTTCAACTTCAGTGAAAAGTTGGCATGCCTTTTATTGCACTGGTTGAAGTCATTGAGTGACTTACATGACTTTAATCTAAATCATATGGATCTGTTTCTGGGCAGTGCGTTTCTCTTGAGACCGCTTCATTCTTTTCGCTAGTGACAAGGCCTTCAGCTGCGCCTGTAACGTATCAGCGTGTTGTTTTTCTTCTTGGAGCTGCGACTCCAATGCCTGTAACTCTGGATTCTCCGTGAGGTTCTCGTAAGTCTAGGCACTCCAGTTACTTAGTTTCTATCATTCCAAGGCAAGAGATTTTAGTCTGCCAACTTTTCTGCAGGCAGTTGCTTCCCTTAGGTCTCTTACCTCCTGTGGAGTTTCAAGTACAGCATGGAGCTCTAGATCTGCGATGCGTTGTTAGAGCTTCTAGATCAGGTCTTCAAGTTGTGCCACCTACTCTCGGACTCTTTCTTTAGTCTATACCTCAATGACTGTCCAAAATCAAATTGTTATGTTGACCGCTTCCTTTATCTCCAGTTGCTCTGCCAACAAGTGTTCCTTTCCTTGTTGTAGCTATGTTTTCTCATCATTCCATTTTTCTTGGAGAGAACTATTTTCTTGTTTTGCAGCACTGCATTTTTCTACAAGTACTCCATGTACTTGTGTCAAATCTTGGATGGATTTCTCTTCTTCATCTTGTGCTTTTCGAAGTCAAGCCTCGATTGAATCCACAATTTGGTGGAGTTGAGTTGGTTCATCTCCTTCTTCTGGTGTTCTGACTGACAGGAGATGAGCCTATTGCAGACCATTTGTTGGCAACGGATCCATTTGTTGGCATAGGGGCAGACCCAGGGTTCAATTCTCAAGAGCACACCAACAAATCCTTAACTACCGGCCCTTTCGGCAACACTTGTGAAGCAGATGAAGTCTCACCCAAGGTAAAGGTAGGGGTGGTTGCAGGACTCAATTGTTTGAAACCTTAGCTAGGACACAGATCTATGATTATAACTCTTAATATAGAACTTATCACTATTATTTCTTTATTATGCAATCAATAACCACTTCACTGGTATAACAGAGCTTCCCAGCATTCACTATGAACTAGAGTATTCAAGCACTTAGCATCAACATGTTATTCATATCTAACAGATCAAGCACTTATCATATACACATGGATCACATCTAACATTCTACACACCATAAGCATTGAGCATAAGAATATATGTTAGATCTATCTGCTCATCTCAAATCACTTAGCAAATAATCACATCAATGCATCAGAACAAGGCACAAAGCAGACAACACCGTATTTACGTGGTTCACCCCCACCCTGGGGCTAAATCCACCAATTCTTCTTCTTTATTAGTGTCTTCAATCGGTTACAAGCACAGAGCCATCAAAAACCTACTACGCATAGGATAGAAGATCTACGCAGCTCGCTAGATCCTTGTTCCTTGTGTTACAGCACAAAGCCTTTTGCAACTTCCTACAATGACTTGCACTTAGCCCTGCAAGTCTCATATAGGCACAAAGCACTTACAGACCTTAATTACACTTAGCATACATCAAATAGATGTCGATCTATCTTATAGCTCACTAGATTACTATTTATACATACGAAATAGGCCTAAGCATGGGTAAAACCCATGGGCCAATATCCCAATCCCATTACATATTCCCAAAAACCCAAAATGGACCCAAAAGTGGGTCGAGATCCCATGATCTTC
>JZKD02S1808921.1:32932-45728 GCA_000966675.3 Picea glauca
GAAGATCATGGGATCTCGACCCACTTTTGGGTCCATTTTGGGTTTTTGGGAATATGTAATGGGATTGGGATATTGGCCCATGGGTTTTACCCATGCTTAGGCCTATTTCGTATGTATAAATAGTAATCTAGTGAGCTATAAGATAGATCGACATCTATTTGATGTATGCTAAGTGTAATTAAGGTCTGTAAGTGCTTTGTGCCTATATGAGACTTGCAGGGCTAAGTGCAAGTCATTGTAGGAAGTTGCAAAAGGCTTTGTGCTGTAACACAAGGAACAAGGATCTAGCGAGCTGCGTAGATCTTCTATCCTATGCGTAGTAGGTTTTTGATGGCTCTGTGCTTGTAACCGATTGAAGACACTAATAAAGAAGAAGAATTGGTGGATTTAGCCCCAGGGTGGGGGTGAACCACGTAAATACGGTGTTGTCTGCTTTGTGCCTTGTTCTGATGCATTGATGTGATTATTTGCTAAGTGATTTGAGATGAGCAGATAGATCTAACATATATTCTTATGCTCAATGCTTATGGTGTGTAGAATGTTAGATGTGATCCATGTGTATATGATAAGTGCTTGATCTGTTAGATATGAATAACATGTTGATGCTAAGTGCTTGAATACTCTAGTTCATAGTGAATGCTGGGAAGCTCTGTTATACCAGTGAAGTGGTTATTGATTGCATAATAAAGAAATAATAGTGATAAGTTCTATATTAAGAGTTATAATCATAGATCTGTGTCCTAGCTAAGGTTTCAAACAATTGAGTCCTGCAACCACCCCTACCTTTACCTTGGGTGAGACTTCATCTGCTTCACAAGTGTTGCCGAAAGGGCCGGTAGTTAAGGATTTGTTGGTGTGCTCTTGAGAATTGAACCCTGGGTCTGCCCCTATGCCAACAAATGGATCCGTTGCCAACAAATGGTCTGCAATAGGCTCATCTCCTGTCAGTCAGAACACCAGAAGAAGGAGATGAACCAACTCAACTCCACCAAATTGTGGATTCAATCGAGGCTTGACTTCGAAAAGCACAAGATGAAGAAGAGAAATCCATCCAAGATTTGACACAAGTACATGGAGTACTTGTAGAAAAATGCAGTGCTGCAAAACAAGAAAATAGTTCTCTCCAAGAAAAATGGAATGATGAGAAAACATAGCTACAACAAGGAAAGGAACACTTGTTGGCAGAGCAACTGGAGATAAAGGAAGCGGTCAACATAACAATTTGATTTTGGACAGTCATTGAGGTATAGACTAAAGAAAGAGTCCGAGAGTAGGTGGCACAACTTGAAGACCTGATCTAGAAGCTCTAACAACGCATCGCAGATCTAGAGCTCCATGCTGTACTTGAAACTCCACAGGAGGTAAGAGACCTAAGGGAAGCAACTGCCTGCAGAAAAGTTGGCAGACTAAAATCTCTTGCCTTGGAATGATAGAAACTAAGTAACTGGAGTGCCTAGACTTACGAGAACCTCACGGAGAATCCAGAGTTACAGGCATTGGAGTCGCAGCTCCAAGAAGAAAAACAACACGCTGATACGTTACAGGCGCAGCTGAAGGCCTTGTCACTAGCGAAAAGAATGAAGCGGTCTCAAGAGAAACGCACTGCCCAGAAACAGATCCATATGATTTAGATTAAAGTCATGTAAGTCACTCAATGACTTCAACCAGTGCAATAAAAGGCATGCCAACTTTTCACTGAAGTTGAAAGCCAAGGAGCCGAACTGGAATAGAGCGTCATCACTGCAGAACAATGCTTAGAAGGGCTAGTGAACGGCGAAGTGATCCAGGAGTTCACTGAGCAAGAGGCCATAGCATTGCAACAAGTTGAATCAGCTCAAGCCAATCTTGAAGCATTCAAGGCAGAATTTCTCAGACCAGAGTGACTCGGGACGAGTCATCGGTGAGTGTTGGGGGGCTGTTGGCCCTTGACCAAGTTTTGGGAGTTTCTTGGTCATATTGACCTATTTTGGGACTTCGAAAACCATCGAAGGAGGAGCTCAAGACGAAGTAGAGATCATGGGATCTCGTCCCACTTTTGGGTCCATTTTGGGTTTTTGGGAATATGTAACGGGATTGGGATATTGGCCCATGGGTTTTACCCATGCTTAGGCCTATTTTGTATGTATAAATAGTAATCTAGTGAGATAGAGGATAGATCAACATCTATGTGATGTATGCTAAGTGAAAGTAAGGTCTGTAAGTTATTTGTTCCTATATGAGACTTACAGGGCTAAGTGCAAGTCATTGTAGGAAGTTGGAAAAGGATTTGTGTTGTAACGCAAGGAAGAAGGATCTAGTGAGCTGTGCAGATCTTCTGTCTTGTGCGCAATAGGGTTTTGATGGCTATGTGCTTGTAAAAAATTGAAGATGTTAATAAAGAAGAAGAATTAGTGGACGTAGCACCAGGGTGGGGGTGAACCACGTAAATACGGTGTTTTCTTCTTTGTGCCTTGTTCTGATGCATTGATGTGATTATTTGCTAAGTGATTTGAGATGAGTAGATAGATTTGATATATATGCTTATTCTCAGTGCTTATGGTGTGAAAAATGTTACATATAATCCATGTGTATATGCTAAGTGATTGATCTGTTATATCTGAATAACATGTTGATGCTAAGTGCTTGAATATTCTAGTTCATATTGAATGCTGCAAAGCTCTGTTATACCAACGAAGTGGTTATTGATTGCATAATAAAGAACCAATAGTGCTAAGTGCTATATTAAGAGTTATAATCACATATCTATTTCCCAGCTAAGGTTGCAAACACTTGAGTCCTGCAACCACCCCTGCCTCTACCTCGAGTGAGACTTCATCTGCTTCGCAGGTGTTACCGAAAGGGCCAATAGTTAGGGATTGTTTGGTGCGCTCTTGAGCGTTGAACCCTAGGTCTTCCCCTATGCCAACAAATGGTATGCAGTAGGCTCATATCCTGTCATTTGGAACACCATAAGAAGGAGATGAGCCAACTCAACTCCACCGAATCACGGATTCAATCGAGGCTCGACTTCAAAAAGCACAAGATGAAGAAGAGAAAGCCATCCAGGCTTTGACACAAGTACAGGGAGTACTTTTAGAACAACACAATGCTTTAGAACAAGAAAATAGTGCTCTCTAAGAAAAATGGAATGATGAGAAAACACAACTACAACAAGGAAAGGAACACTTGCTGGCAGAGCAACTGGAGGTAAAGTAAGCGGTCAACATAAAACTTCACTCTGTGATAGTCATTGAGGTACAGACCGAAGAAATAATCCCACATCATGTGGCACATCTCGAAGATGTGATCCAGAAGATCCAACAGTGCATCGCAGATCTAGAGCTCTGCGCTGTACCCGAAACTCCACAAGAGGTAAGAGACCTAAGGGAAGAAACTGCCCACAACGCAGTTGGTAGATTAAAATATCTTGCCTTGGAATGCAAGAAACTAAGTAACTAGAGTGCCCAGACTTACGAGAACCTCACGGAGAATCCAGAGTTACAGGCATTGGAGTCACAACTCCAAGAAGCAAATCAACGCGTTGATACGTTACAGGCGCAGCTGAAGGCCTTGTCACCAGAGGAAAGAATGAAGCGGTCTCAAGAGAAACACACTGCCCATAAACAGATCCATATGATTCAGATTAAAGTAATGGAAGTCACTCAATGACTTCAACCAGTGCAAGAAAAGGCATGCCAACTGTTCACTGAAGTTGAATTCCAAGGAGCCGAACTAGAACAGAGTGTCATCACCACAGAACAACTCTTAGAAGGTCCAGTGAACGACGCAGTGATCCAAGAGTTCACTGAGCAAGAGGCCATAGAATTGCAACAGGTTGAATTAGCTCAAGCCAAGATTGAATCATTCGAGGCATAATTTCTCAGACCAGAGTGACTTGAGATGAGTCACATGTGAGTGTTGGGGGCCTCTTGGCCCTTGACCAAATTTTGGGAGTTTCTTGGTCATATTGACCTATTTTGGGACTTCGATAGCCATCGAAGGAGGAGTGCAATATGGAGCAGAGATCATGGGATCTCGACCCACTTTTGGGTCCATTTTGGGTTTTTGGGAATATGTAATGGGATTGGGATATTGGCCCATGGGTTTTACCTATTGTTAGGCCTATTTTATATGTATAAATAGTAAGCTAGTGAGGTAGAGGATAGATCGGAATATATGTGATGTACGCTAAGTGAAAGTAAGGTTTGTAAGTGCTTTGTGCCTATATGAGACTTGCAGGGCTAAGTGAAAGTCATTGTAGGAAGTTGAAAAAGTCTTTGTGCTGTAGCGCAAGTAAGAAGGATCTAGCGAGTTGCACAGATCTTCTGTCCTGTGCGCAGTAGGGTTTTGATGAATCTATTCTTGTAACTGATTGAAGATGATAATAAAGAAGAAGAATTGGTGGATGTAGCCCCAGGGTGGGGGTGAACCATGTAAATACAGTGTTGTCTGCTTTGTGCCTTGCTCTGATGCATTGATGTGATTATTTTCTAAGTGCTTTGAGATGAGTAGATAGATCTGATATATATGCTTATGCTCAGTGCTTATGGTGTGTAGAATGTTAGATATGATCCATGTGTATATGATAAGTGCTTGATTTGTTAGATCTGAATAACATTTTGATGCTAAGTGCTTGAATATTCTAGTTCATAGTGAATGCTGCAAAGCTCTGTTATACCAACGAAGTCATTATTCATTGCATAATAAAGAAACAACAATGCTAAGTACTATATTAAGAGTTATAATCACATATTTGTGTCCCAGCTAAGGTTGCAAACACTTGAGTCCTACAACCATCCCTGCCTCTACCTCGGGTGAGACTTCATCTGCTTCATAGGTGTTGCTGAAAGGGCCGATAGTTAGGGATTTGTTGGTGCGCTCTTGAGAGTTGAACCCTGGGTATGCCCCTGTGCCAACAAATGGTTCTGTTGCCAACAAATGGTTTGCAACAGGAACTTCAGTCAAGGCGCATAGTATCCACTGTGCCCCTATCATTCGGGACACCAGAAGAAGGAGATGAGCCAACTCAACTCCACCGAATCGTGGATTTAGTCGAGGCTCGACTTCGAAAAGCACAAGATGAAGAAGATAAATCCATCCAGGCTTTGACACAAGTATAGGGATTACTTGTAGAACAACGAAGTGCTACAGAACAAGAAAAGAGTGCTATCCAAGAAAAAATGGGATGATGAGAAAACAAAGCTATAGCAAGGAAAGGAAGAGTTGCTGGTAGAGAAACTAGAGGTAAAGGAAGCGGTCAATAGAGAAATTCGCTCTATGACAGTCATTGAGGTACAAACCGAAGAAAGAATCCCACAATAGGTGGCACAACTCGAAGACGTGATCCAAAAGCTCCAACAACGCATCAGAGATCTAGAGCTCCATGCTGTACCCGAAACTCCATAGGAGGTAAGAGATCTAAGGGAAAAAACTGCCTACAACGCAGTTGGTATATTAAAAGCTCTTTCCTTGGAATGCAAGCAGTTGAGTAACCAGAGTGCCCAGAATTATGAGAACCTCACGGATAATCCCGAGTTAGAGGCATTGGATTCACAACTCCAATAAGAAAAGCAACACGCTGATACGTTACAGGTGCAATTGAAGGCCTTGTCACCAGTGGAAAGAATGAAGTGGTCTCAAGAGAAACGCATCACCCAGAAACAGATCCATATGATTTAGAGTAAAGTAATGGAAGTCACTCAATGAATTCAACCAATTCAAGAAAAGGCATGCCAACTGTTCACTGAAGTTGAAAGCCAAAGAGCCAAAATGGAACAGAGCGTCATCAGCACAGAACAATTCTTAGAAGGGCCAGTGAACAACGCAGTGATCCAAGAGTTCATTGATCAAAAGGCCATAGCATTGAAGTAGTTCGAAGAAGTTAGAGCCAAGCTCAAAGCATTCGAGGCATAATTTCTCAGACCAGAGTGACTCTGGATGAGTCACAGGTGAGTGTTGGGGGCCTATTGGCCTTTGACCAAGTTTTGTGAGTTTCTTGGTCATATTGACCTATTTTGGGAATTTGACAGCAGTCGAAGGAGGAGCGCAAGACACAGCGGAGATCACAGGATCTCAGCCCACTTTTGGGTGCATTTTGGGTTTTTGGGAATATGTAACAGGATTGGTATATTGGCCCATGGGTTTTTGTTCGCCCTTGGTTATGGAAGGAAGCAAAGATTGAGGAAGAAAATGTCAAACACGAACTACGTGGGAGACACAGTGACTGTCACTGGGTCAAAGTAAGCAAAAGAGAAGAAAAACCAAAGAGAAGTATGGAGAAGAAAGCCACTGGATGAGGAGATCAAGGATGACTAATCAACAAGGAAGATGGATCGAGGACAACTTAACAAGTAGAGAAAGCTACCAATGGATGATTTGGAGCACCGTGTGAGAAGGGAGGAAAGACAGGCTGGCGAAGCCCTAAAAAGGTGGGTCAAGTTGACCTAGGGTTTTAGACACCTAGGTTTTGACCTAAGGCTATCAGTGAGGAACTATAATGTATAAATAGAGGTCGAGAGGACCTAGGTCAGGTCGGTACTGGTGTGGGGTATTGATATGGATTGTTGTTGATTGAGAAATTATTGTATTGTGAGAGAGAGGAGTGCTGAGAGTGAGAGATTTCTGGTATTGTAAGATCTTCAGCTGGGTGCAAAGATCAAGTCCTGTAACTGGGTGTGCAGGAAGGTGGGAGACAAAGAGAAGAAGAGAGCATATCTGTTGACTAAGAGCGCAAATCAAAACTATAAGCTTTATCTTAATATATCATAAGCATAGTTCTATGGACGTATCCCTAGAGAGAGGGTGAACCACGTATATTTTGTGTCGTATGTGTGATTGATGCCTGGATCTCTGTCATTGTTATACTGTTATTTGAATTATTGTGTTAGATCAGATTTATTGTTGTGCATAGTAGATCTAGTTGATAAGAGATATATGAATGATGCATTATTGTTGTATTAGTTCCACTTGATATTCCGTTGGTTGTAGACATCTCTGTCCTGCAACCCCCCTCTTAGCTGCTTTGGGTGAGACTACATCTACTTTGCAAGTGTCACCGAAAGGGCCAGTAGCTAGGGCTTGTTGGTGCACTGTTAGAGTGAACCCTGGGTTTGCCCCCGTGCCAACAAATGGTTCCATTTCCAGAACCAAAATCTGTGTAAGGGAATGTCAAGGTGGTTCCCATCGAAGACAGAGATTCAAAAGTGGATAGAGGATCAAAAAAGGGATTTCACTGAAGCCCAGCATAAGAACCCTAAACTGAGTACTGAATATTGGCTACAAAGATACCTCTTCACCGACATTCACGAGATCTTCTTTGGAGGAATCCACTAGGAGTTGTTTGAGTGGTTGGCTAGGTTAGATGATACCCATTTCGAGATCAGATCTAGACCTCCTGTGGTTTGGACACCAGTACTGATCTAGAAGGTCAAGAGAGTTGAAAATGCTGTATCCAGATCAATATATCATTGGTTTGATAGTACCATTGGAGGGTATATCACCGAATTTGCTGTTGATAGGGTAGAATCATATAGCCAAGCCGAGAGATACTTTTTCAAAGGACCCAGAGGAAAATTTTTGCACTTTTTGAAGCTGAGAATCAAGATGTTGTTTCATGAAAAGAACGTCTTGAAGATATAGTAGATTGGCTGGCCCTGAAAAGGATAATGTTTAGAAATTCAGACAGCAACAGTGACACAAAAGTTGGACATACGCGCAATGGAATATTATTCATAGGGGTTCACCGTGAGAACTGGTTTAAGCAAAACTACAGAGAAGAGGGTTTCTATAGTGGAGAAGAGGTAGATCTAACCGACGAAGAACATTCAAAACCCACCAGAACAGAAGAAGGGGAAGCTGAAGAAATTCACCAAAGCGAGCCAGAAACCTCAGGAACTATGCAAACTATTGAAGTAAGTAACATTAAACCTCCTGTTGTTTCAATAGCACCAAGTAGCTAGAATAACCATAATAGCTAGAATCACCAGAGTCTTCAGAGTGTTTTTACTAGCAACTCAGCCTATACTCAGACAGGAAGCCTAGGGAACTCTATGGCAGATGAGATGAGGCTCCCTATCTTTAGGGGATATGGATCCAAGGATCTCGATCAACAATGGTTCCTGTGTGAGGCCATGTGGAATATTAAAAGTATCACCGATGAAGCCATCAAGAGAACCCAGTTTAGCACTACGCTAAGGGACCACACACTGAGCTGGTACATGAAACTTGTCCAAGGACTGGCACAACCTAAGCCACTGAACGAGATCAAGAATGTGCTGATTGCAGAATTTAAGAAACCTAAGTTAGAGTCACAATGTATTACAAATTAAAAGAGATCAAACAAAAGGTTACATAACCTATTTGGGAGTTCGACTAGAGATTCGAGACCCTAACAGGCCGATTAATTTTTTAGATCCCCAATGAATAGAACAAAGAATGGTTCATCGTGGTGTTGTTACAACATATCAGAGTCTCTCTGATGCAGTAGAAGATTGCATCACAAGAAAAATCTTTGGATATTTCCATGAATCTTGAATCAACACCTATGGGGGAATCTAGCTCATGCATGAGTCAGATCTTGAGCCAACTGACTAGTTTGTCTCTACAAGTCAAGGATATGAAAAATGACAAGGGTAAGGACAAAAGAGAATATATCTAGTGTGTAAGATGCAAATTCGAAGGTCATGATAAGGAACACTATCCCCTATTTCATGAGTATTTGTCCTCGGGAGCACTGAGCCCCTTGAAGCAAGTTAACCTGCCCTGGTGCGATGTATGCAGAAATAGGCATCNAGCTAAGGTTGCAAACACTTGAGTCCTACAACCATCCCTGCCTCTACCTCGGGTGAGACTTCATCTGCTTCATAGGTGTTGCTGAAAGGGCCGGTAGTTAGGGATTTGTTGGTGCGCTCTTGAGAGTTGAACCCTGGGTATGCCCCTGTGCCAACAAATGGTTCTATTGCCAACAAATGGTTTGCAACAGGAACTTCAGTCAAGGCGCACAATATCCACTGTGCCCCTATCATTCGGGACACCATAAGAAGGATATGAGCCAACTCAACTCCACCGAATCGTGGATTTAGTCGAGGCTCGACTTCGAAAAGCACAAGATGAAGAAGATAAACCCATCCAGGCTTTGACACAAGTATAGGGAGTACTTGTAGAACAACGAAGTTTTACAGAACAAGAAAAGAGTGCTATCCAAGAAAAAATGGGATGATGAGAAAACAAAGCTATAGCAAGGAAAGGAAGAGTTGCTGGCAGAGAAACTAGAGGTAAAGGAAGCGGTCAATAAAGCAATTCTCTCTATGATAGTCATTGAGGTACAAATCGAAGAAATAATCCCACAATAGGTGGCACAACTCGAAGACGTGATCCAAAAGCTCCAACAACGCATCACAGATCTAGAGCTCCATGATGTACCCGAAACTCCATAGGAGGTAAGAGATCTAAGGGGAAAAACTGCCTACAACGCAGTTGGTAGATTAAAAGCTCTTTCCTTGGAATGCAAGCAGTTGAGTAACCAGAGTGCCCAGAATTATGAGAACCTCACAGAGAATCCCGAGTTAGAGGCATTGGATTCGCAACTCCAAGAAGAAAAGCAACACGCTGATACGTTACAGGTGCAATTGAAGGCCTTGTCACTAGTGGAAAGAATGAAGTGGTCTCAAGAGAAACGCATCACCCAGAAACAGATCCATATGATTTAGAGTAAAGTAATGGAAGTCACTCAATGAATTCAACCAATTCAAGAAAAGGCATGCCAACTGTTCACTGAAGTTGAAAGCCAAAGAGCCAAAATGGAACAGAGCGTCATCAGCACAGAACAATTCTTAGAAGGGCCAGTGAACAACGCAGTGATCCAAGAGTTCATTGATCAAAAGGCCATAGCATTGAAGTAGTTCGAAGAAGTTAGAGCCAAGCTCAAAGCATTCGAGGCATAATTTCTCAGACCAGAGTGACTCTGGATGAGTCACAGGTGAGTGTTGGGGGCCTATTGGCCTTTGACCAAGTTTTGTGAGTTTCTTGGTCATATTGACCTATTTTGGGAATTTGACAGCAGTCGAAGGAGGAGCGCAAGACACAGCGGAGATCACAGGATCTCAGCCCACTTTTGGGTGCATTTTGGGTTTTTGGGAATATGTAACAGGATTGGTATATTGGCCCATGGGTTTTTGTTCGCCCTTGGTTATGGAAGGAAGCAAAGATTGAGGAAGAAAATGTCAAACACGAACTACGTGGGAGACACAGTGACTGTCACTGGGTCAAAGTAAGCAAAAGAGAAGAAAAACCAAAGAGAAGTATGGAGAAGAAAGCCACTGGATGAGGAGATCAAGGATGACTAATCAACAAGGAAGATGGATCGAGGACAACTTAACAAGTAGAGAAAGCTACCAATGGATGATTTGGAGCACCGTGTGAGAAGGGAGGAAAGACAGGCTGGCGAAGCCCTAAAAAGGTGGGTCAAGTTGACCTAGGGTTTTAGACACCTAGGTTTTGACCTAAGGCTATCAGTGAGGAACTATAATGTATAAATAGAGGTCGAGAGGACCTAGGTCAGGTCGGTACTGGTGTGGGGTATTGATATGGATTGTTGTTGATTGAGAAATTATTGTATTGTGAGAGAGAGGAGTGCTGAGAGTGAGAGATTTCTGGTATTGTAAGATCTTCAGCTGGGTGCAAAGATCAAGTCCTGTAACTGGGTGTGCAGGAAGGTGGGAGACAAAGAGAAGAAGAGAGCATATCTGTTGACTAAGAGCGCAAATCAAAACTATAAGCTTTATCTTAATATATCATAAGCATAGTTCTATGGACGTATCCCTAGAGAGAGGGTGAACCACGTATATTTTGTGTCGTATGTGTGATTGATGCCTGGATCTCTGTCATTGTTATACTGTTATTTGAATTATTGTGTTAGATCAGATTTATTGTTGTGCATAGTAGATCTAGTTGATAAGAGATATATGAATGATGCATTATTGTTGTATTAGTTCCACTTGATATTCCGTTGGTTGTAGACATCTCTGTCCTGCAACCCCCCTCTTAGCTGCTTTGGGTGAGACTACATCTACTTTGCAAGTGTCACCGAAAGGGCCAGTAGCTAGGGCTTGTTGGTGCACTGTTAGAGTGAACCCTGGGTTTGCCCCCGTGCCAACAAATGGTTCCATTTCCAGAACCAAAATCTGTGTAAGGGAATGTCAAGGTGGTTCCCATCGAAGACAGAGATTCAAAAGTGGATAGAGGATCAAAAAAGGGATTTCACTGAAGCCCAGCATAAGAACCCTAAACTGAGTACTGAATATTGGCTACAAAGATACCTCTTCACCGACATTCACGAGATCTTCTTTGGAGGAATCCACTAGGAGTTGTTTGAGTGGTTGGCTAGGTTAGATGATACCCATTTCGAGATCAGATCTAGACCTCCTGTGGTTTGGACACCAGTACTGATCTAGAAGGTCAAGAGAGTTGAAAATGCTGTATCCAGATCAATATATCATTGGTTTGATAGTACCATTGGAGGGTATATCACCGAATTTGCTGTTGATAGGGTAGAATCATATAGCCAAGCCGAGAGATACTTTTTCAAAGGACCCAGAGGAAAATTTTTGCACTTTTTGAAGCTGAGAATCAAGATGTTGTTTCATGAAAAGAACGTCTTGAAGATATAGTAGATTGGCTGGCCCTGAAAAGGATAATGTTTAGAAATTCAGACAGCAACAGTGACACAAAAGTTGGACATACGCGCAATGGAATATTATTCATAGGGGTTCACCGTGAGAACTGGTTTAAGCAAAACTACAGAGAAGAGGGTTTCTATAGTGGAGAAGAGGTAGATCTAACCGACGAAGAACATTCAAAACCCACCAGAACAGAAGAAGGGGAAGCTGAAGAAATTCACCAAAGCGAGCCAGAAACCTCAGGAACTATGCAAACTATTGAAGTAAGTAACATTAAACCTCCTGTTGTTTCAATAGCACCAAGTAGCTAGAATAACCATAATAGCTAGAATCACCAGAGTCTTCAGAGTGTTTTTACTAGCAACTCAGCCTATACTCAGACAGGAAGCCTAGGGAACTCTATGGCAGATGAGATGAGGCTCCCTATCTTTAGGGGATATGGATCCAAGGATCTCGATCAACAATGGTTCCTGTGTGAGGCCATGTGGAATATTAAAAGTATCACCGATGAAGCCATCAAGAGAACCCAGTTTAGCACTACGCTAAGGGACCACACACTGAGCTGGTACATGAAACTTGTCCAAGGACTGGCACAACCTAAGCCACTGAACGAGATCAAGAATGTGCTGATTGCAGAATTTAAGAAACCTAAGTTAGAGTCACAATGTATTACAAATTAAAAGAGATCAAACAAAAGGTTACATAACCTATTTGGGAGTTCGACTAGAGATTCGAGACCCTAACAGGCCGATTAATTTTTTAGATCCCCAATGAATAGAACAAAGAATGGTTCATCGTGGTGTTGTTACAACATATCAGAGTCTCTCTGATGCAGTAGAAGATTGCATCACAAGAAAAATCTTTGGATATTTCCATGAATCTTGAATCAACACCTATGGGGGAATCTAGCTCATGCATGAGTCAGATCTTGAGCCAACTGACTAGTTTGTCTCTACAAGTCAAGGATATGAAAAATGACAAGGGTAAGGACAAAAGAGAATATATCTAGTGTGTAAGATGCAAATTCGAAGGTCATGATAAGGAACACTATCCCCTATTTCATGAGTATTTGTCCTCGGGAGCACTGAGCCCCTTGAAGCAAGTTAACCTGCCCTGGTGCGATGTATGCAGAAATAGGCATC
>JZKD02S1808921.1:52468-75859 GCA_000966675.3 Picea glauca
TCCCTAGAGAGAGGGTGAACCACGTATATTTTGTGTCGTATGTGTGATTGATGCCTGGATCTCTGTCATTGTTATACTATTATTTGCATTATTGTGTTAGATCAGATTTATTGCTGCGCAGAGTAGATCTAGCTGATAAGAGATATATGAATGTTGCATTATTGTTGTATTAGTTCCACTTGATATTCCCTTGGTTGTAGACATCTCTTTCCTGCAACCCCTCTCTTAGCTGCTTCGGGTGAGACTACATCTGCTTCGTAGGTGTTGCCGAAAGGGCTAGTAGCTAGGGCTTGTTGGTGCGCTCTTAGAGTGAACCCTGGGTCTGCCCCCGTGCCAACAGGTTTACCCATGCTTAGGCCTATTTTGTATGTATAAATAGTAAGCTAGTGAGCTAGAGGATAGATCAGAATCTATGTGATGTATGCTAAGTCCAAGTAAGGTCTATAAGTGCTTTGTGCCTATATGAGACTTGCAGGGCTAAGTGCAAGTCATTGTAGGAAATTGGAAGAGGCTTTGTGCTGTAACGCAAGGAAGAAGGATATAGCGAGCTGTGCAGATCTTCTATCCTGTGCACAGTAGGGTTTTGATGGTTCTGTGCTTGTAACCGATTGAAGACATTAATAAAGAAGATGAAGAATTTGTGGACGTAGCCCCAGGGTGGGGGTGAACCACGTAAATACAGTTTTGTCTTCTTTGTGCCTTGTTCTGATGCATTGATGTGATTATTTGCTAAGTGATTTGAGATGAGTATATAGATCTGATATATATGCTTATGCTCAGTGCTTATGGTGTGTAGAATGTTAGATATGATCAATGTGTATATGCTAAGTGGTTGATCTGTTAGATCTAAATAACATGTTGATGCTAAGTGCTTGAATATTCTAGTTCATATTGAATGCTACGAAGCTCTGTTATACCAACGAAGTGGTTATTGATTGCATAATAAAGAACCATTAGTGCTAAGTGCTATATTAAGAGTTATAATCACAGATCTGTGTCCCAGCTAAGGTTGCAGACATTTGAGTCCTGCAACCACCCCTGCCTCTACCTTGGGTGAGACTTCATCTTCTTCACAGGTGTTGCCGAAAGGGCTAGTAGTTAGGGATTTGTTGGTGTGCTCTTGAGCATTGAACCCTGGGTCTTCCCCTATGCCAAAAACCATAGAGTAGGTAGAGTCCAAGAAGAGACCTAAGCCACTAAATCTATGATCCTTTCTGAAGGGAAATAAAGGAGTACGATGACATCATGATGATGGGTAACACCAATGAGGTGGCTTAACTGTTCCTTAGGATGACATGTGGTGATAGTTGATTTTTCAATGGATCGAGCATGGATATTGTTGTGTGAGAAGGTCCTTAAAAGTCATCTTTAATTAATGGCTCAAGATGATGACTTGGATAGTGCCACATGTCGAGCATAGAAGGTGCCAGGTGGCATAGTGATTTGGAACCTTTAGGTTAACTTCTATGGGACATATGGATGCCACATGTCAGGTAGTGATGGTGCCACATGTCAGGTAGAGATGATGCCGCATGTCAAAGGATTTCTCACATGTAGGATAAAATATGATAAAATCTGGGTCGTTCATCGAAGTTTGAAAGGTCGACAAGGCTATGTGTTGGTCAAGAACGTCGATGATGAAGAAGGCATCAACGATGTAATGAGAGCCATTGATCAGTGGTGGTTTAGAGTTAATATCCATAATATATTTTTGAAGAACCCTTTATATGTTATAGAATGGATGACGACGTCATGAGTGATGTGGAATACCAACACATTTGGAGGATGATAAGTGTTGACACCTGGTTCATCGTAAGGTCAAGGATGACATTTGTTGGGTCCATACCATTGGATGGTCGTTTGCAATCACCAACCGTCATATCTATGGGTAGAGATATCTAGACCGTTCATCGTAGATTGAAGGGATGGAAAGGATATGTGTTGGCTAAGAATGTCGACGACAATGGAGGCATCAATGACGTGATGATGATCATTGGGTCTACGAGCCAATGAATCTGGTCCATTGATCCATGTGTAATGTTGTCGTAGCATAGAAGAATGGAAGAGTGGGTGTTAAGCATCATGTCCTTTATAATATTCAACTCAATTAGAGTCATTGGATGAATTGCGCGAGGACCATCGGATCTAGAATAATTTTGACTAATGGATCATCATCAGAAATTTTGGTTGGGTCTTTGCAACCCATGGAAATAAAATCCTGACAATGATAACTAGAAGTTTTGTGAGACTAGAACTAGGGTTCAACGAAATGTGTGTCCAATACCACTGTTGGACCACGTCGATTGACACTTGGGATAGGAAACCATGTGGATTCCACATGACAATGAGGTGGCACCCGACCAATGAGGCTCTAGAAATTTGGATGGCCAAAACCTTTGATCCAAAGATCGATTTTGAGAATAATGATAGTAGTTGGAAATATCTTAATGAGTAGAAGACGATGGTACCCTTGATAAGAGGTTTCACGATGATTGAGGAAAAATTAAATTTTAATACCCCATCCCTAAAAAGTGGGGTTGGGTGTGTTAAAATGTGGTATCAAATCAGATTACAACACTAAGCCTAGATGGGCCAGAGATCAGTCGAAGGACTTGTCTAATAAGGCAAAATATGAGTTTGTTTAAAATATTTTTCTCTATGTTAAAAGTATACTTATTATCTACATTAACTCCTTGAGGAGAAGGACTTTCGATTGAAACATTTATGTTGTTTTAAATTTTTTACAATAGAAACCTTGACATGATGACTGCAACATAAGGATTAAATTGCTGACCAGGTGGAGTACTGGTTATTTATACAAAAGTGGGAGTGTGTTGATAAGCACTTAGGGTAATACCTAAATGTGAATAATTGAAAATGGATGAAACCTGTTATAAAGATACATGAGACCCAAGAATGGATGAGCTGAGCTGATTTTCTCAAGTGTAATGTTGTCTAACCACTGGATAGGAAGAGCCTCTTATAAATGTGATGACTCTGTATGTAAGGGATAAGACCCTTATGGAAAATGTCCTTGTGGTTAAAGGAACTTATTATGGATTGATAAAATCCTTAACAGTATTAATTATTACTTAAATAAAAAAAAGTAAACCATGTATATGAAATTGCTCGTGATTAGAGGAATGATGGAAAATTTGTAAGGTCAGTATGCTTGACCTGTACTAAATGAAACCTATAAATGGAATAACCTATTTAATCAAAGGAACAAGTAGTCCTTTTGTCTATTGATAGTCCCCATAAAGAAGGTGAAATGGCTTGAACATATGAGCCAATTTATGAGCTCATGGTTGTACAAAGAAATGTATGCACACCTATTGACTTGAGTACTTACTTATGAATGAAGGTGTAATATGTGAATGTGTTGTTATAAATATGGCAATGAGCGAGCGTGTATAAAATATGCATATAGACACTCAATAATCCGTGGTTGGTTGTAGACTATAGCCTGCTGATTAGGAGTTGTGATTGATAATGACCTGATTTTAGCAGTAAATGTAATAGCATGAATGAAATGATGATAATGCTACTACTTATTTCCTTATGAATATAAGTCTGTAATGACTAATGAAAGGCTAACATAAAGTCTGATAAGGAAATGATGGGGAATTTCGAGATTACCAATGGGTCAGGTTGACATCTAGGGGTGGATGGAAGCCACATAAATATGGCTTTGTAAGCTCAAGTAATAGTGAGAGAAACTTTGAAAGAGAACTTCCTTTGTAAAAATATGTTGACCAAGACATATTTGAGGCATGAAGAGAGGCGACATTGTTATTTGGACTCCTTAGAAAGTGAAATAATTACCTGTTTGTATTTCCTCTGCATTGTGAAAGAAAGCAATATGATTGTGATAATTCCTTTAAGTGTTCCTGTGAATGATTATGACCAATCATGAGTTAAATAATGGTTTGTAGCATGAAATAAAGTTGTATTTGGGCATCTTACTGCCCTGATTAATGTTGTAAATACTAGTTGTATTTTGAACTATAAATGATTTTATAGCAGTTGGGTGAGAGTGACTTCTCACTGGATATTTCCATGAGAAAATGAAACATAATTATGATTATTCTTGTGAGACTTTCCATGTGAATGGATGTAATATATCAGGGAAATTGATATTAAAGTTCAAAGTACCAGTGTGTAGGAATGATGTGGAAAATTTGCAAGTAGTAAACTTTCATGCTAAATATCCTTGTATGCATATGTACTAAGGGTAGATATGAAAAACATATATAATAGATGAAGTTTTAAAGATACAAAATATGCAAATGATGCATGCGCGAACACACACACACACACACACACACACACACACACACACACACAGACATAGGCTAAGGGCATGGTATGACTGCCTAAACAAGTGCGGTGTGGGGCCAGGTTTGTACTTTGATGGATTGGAAATTCCAGGGGCATGGTGTGACGGCCTAAATAAGTCAGGTGTAGGGCAAGGTTTGTACTTTCCTAGATTGGAAATTCCATGGATGCATGGTTGAATATATTATGAAGAGTTGGGACTGTTTTATTTTGAATAATAGTTTGAGGGGGATGCATTCCATTTCCTCAGGAAAGGCTAGTAGAAATTGATGAAAGAGTAAATGAGAAGGGATTCTCTGTAATGAATAGGTGGAAATATGATTGTTCCTTTGAGAAAGTTCATGTAAATGATTGTGAACAATCATAAGTGGAATGGTTTAAATTGACATGTGATGTGGAAACTGTGGAGTCTTCTAGTGTTGGACACATACAACATGCTGATGCATGTGATTAAGTGCATGAAAGCACAACTTGAAAGAAATTTGTTAACATAAGGATGCTTATTTGAATGTAAATCTGAAATGCATAATAAGAATGCAAGATTATATTGTTTATGGAATATTGGGAAAGAATACGAATTGACAAAGCTGAAATTGATTCGAGGTTGAGGTCGTCTAGCATAGTGATGGATATGCAAAAAGGAAGTTGCACAATGAGACCGTTTCATGTGGAGGAAATGTATGAGAACTCTTTCAGGAGAACAAAATCATAATCTTAACGACCATTGGAAAATTAGATAATAGATTACAAATTATAATTGTACAAGCATCTTGGATTACATTTTAAAATATCGTGCATGAGTAAAAGATATGCAAATGAATGTTGACCATCCTAATCCATTATGGTAATGTGCAAAATGCATAGGTTCATAATTCATTGTGAACTAAAAGCTTGATGTTGTAGCATAATGATTTTTCTAGAAAGGTCAAGATGAACTTGACTTAGACTGCTCAAGGAAGAGAGCAAGCAGATCCCAAGAGGGATATATTTCATTAGAAAAAAAGGAGAAAAGGATTAATACTTTTCTCACTCTAAACCTCTGAATAATGAGACAAAGTTTTATTCTTTAAAAGGACAACTGTGAAAACAAGTACAATTGGTGAAAGGAAAGTAATATAATAAGTGTGTTTAAATGAATAGGAGTGATTGAGCCATGTTAAGTAAATGCAATGAGGCCTTAGAAATAACTCATCTGGGATGAAAGTTCTAGGCTTTGTAAAAGGAGTAGGAAAAATGGAAGAGTCCCTTCACTCCTTTCATGTTGTTGATGGTGTTTATCTGAGATGAGAAACTGATATGATGATGCATGTAAGTGTTTTTGCATTATAATGCTGATATTTTCATGATTATAAAGACAACTAAAATATTTTTATGTTTACACTCAGGAGAACATGGAGGATAATGTGATAGAGTGCATAAAGTTATGTTGGGGCATATCTGAAAATGATTTATTGATTTAAATTCTATAATACATACAATTTTATTTTACATGACAACTGATATGATTGTGAGTGTGATCATGTATTCTATATGTAGGAAACGATTGGAGGTGTTTGGGAAGAAAACTCCGAATGATGGCGAACCTCAAAAAGAGGATAATTACAAAAATATTGTTTATAGAAAAGAATGTTGAAGGGACTTAGGAGTCCCATGAAGCACCACTGATGGGGTAAGATCAAATAAGCTGTTGGAAACCAAAACATATATAAAAATGTTCACATCTATGTGGCATAAGTTTTGAAAGAGATTGGGTAAGAATCCCTTCTGAAATATTTTATTATTTCAATGATATGAAAATAATTTTGAATCACTGTTGTATGCCATTGATACCCAAGAAGGGTAATATTCCAGAAGAAGAACATGAATGATGAGAGGTATGAAACTTGTAATATACCAGATATAAAATAGTATGCAGAACATAAATATTTAGCTATAAATGGAAGATAAAAAATGATATAACCAGAACAATACTGGTATAATACCAGAATAACACCAAAAAGAGCACTTTGATTACTGATAGCAATGTTCACTTGCCCCTTCGAGGGGGAAACCTCTAGCAGAGAAGAGATCTATTACAATAATATCCAAGATAATATTTCTCATACCCTCTACTTCTATTTATGCTAAATCTATCTATCCAAAAGAATAATCTAGAGAAAGATCCTTCTATAAGCGAAAGCTTCTATTAGGTCTTCTTACATTTGACTTATTCTTCTTTAATGATAGGCCTTATTAATATTGTCCTTTATTACATGGAATTATATTATTATACCTACATGAGGGGTTAGGGAGGTTAGGTCCCTAACATGCCCTCCCCCTTAAAGAACAACCTTGTCCTCAAGGCTTCAAATGAGGGAATTGTTGTAGAATGGTGGCCGACTCCCAGGTGGCATCTTCTGGAGGGTTATTTTTCCATTGGAATAGCACTTCCTGGATGGTGCACTGACGAATATGATGCTGTCTCTAGGCCAAGACTTATTGTGTCTACAACCATATGGAACCTTCTTCATCCAACTAAGGGAGACTAGTTTGAGTTTGGAACTTAGGTCCAATAACCTTCTTTAAGCATGAAACATGAAAAATAGGATGGAGCTTTGACTGACCGAGTAGAGATAACTGATAGGACACCGATCCCACACAATTGAGAATTGTATAAGGAGAATAAAATTTGGGTGCAAGTTTATGAAAATGATGAGCTTTGAGTGAAGTTCTCTTATAAGGATGTACTCGAAGAAATACCTAGTCCCCTTAAATAAAATGGCGTTAAGAATGACCTTGATCTACTTGTTTCTTCATGCGATTCTAATCCATGACCAAATTGGATTTGAGGGCATGAAGAATAGCCTCGTGGACTGTAATATTTGTGTCAACCTTCTGAACCTTTGATACCCCGAGAATATTGGAGAGAACTGATGGAGGCTTTTGGCCATAGAATTCTTCAAAAGGAGTCATGCAAGTAGCTATATGGTAAGAGGTGTTGTACCACCATTAAGCTAGGGGTAACCATTGAGCCCACCTATTTTTCCGCTTAGATGAAAAACACCTCAAATATGTTTCTAAATACTTGTTGACAAATTAAGTCTGGCCATCCATATGGGGGTGATAGGCAATGCTGAGATGCAATTGGGTGCCCTGCAGCTTGAAAACTTCTTTCCAAAATTTTTTGGTGAAAATGGGGTCTCTATCAGAGAAAATAGAATTATGCATGCCATGAAGCTTGAACATATTATCCATGAATATTTGAGCCACTATGGTAGCTCTGAATGGGTGTTTAAGAGCTAATAAATGAGCATATTTAGAGAGACAAACGACGACCACCATGATGACTAACTTATTTCCCGATTTAGGTAATCCCACAATGAAGTCCATAGAAATATCTTTCCAAATAGTGGGGGAATCAGAAGTGATTGGAGTGTTCCCGGAGCTTTGATAGTTTCTCCCTTGTTGCATTGATAGACCTCACATTCAACCACAAAGATGAAGATATATTGTTTCATACCCTCCCATAAAAAATAACATTTGACTCGTTCATAGGTTTTGGTAAATCCTAAATGCTTGGATGTGAGTGAGGCATGAAGTTCATAAAGCACTGTGGATTTAAGTTGGGATTTCTTGCATAAATACAAACAAACTTTGTAGTGAATCTCTTCATTATTCCAAGAGTACCCCGGAGAGACTGAAGAATTGTGTTGCAATTGGTGGAGCAGGCTAGAAATTTTGGGGTCTTGCAACCATTCCCGACGAACATCTTGTAGAAAATCTGGTACAATGAAGGAGAGGGAGAAAAGGGAACCATATTCTTCATATTTATGAGAAAGAGCATCGACCACTACATTTTCCTTTCCCTTCTTTTAAATGACCTCATAATCATAGTCAAATATCTTGGCCACCCTTTTTTTTTGTGCCGGGTATGAAATTCACTATTCTAGGAAATACTTGAGACTCTGATGATCAATTTTAATTTGGAATCATTGACCCAATAAATAAGGATGCCATAGATCCACAACATGCAAAATAGCTAACATTTCCTTTTAAAAAATGGATTGGCCCAAATGTCACTCTGAAAGTTGTTTTCTAGTGAAGGTCAAGGGCCTACCGTATTGCATGAGGATGGATCCAATTCCTTTCCCTAAAGAATCACATTCCAATACAAATGTAATTGTGAAGTCTGGGAGTGCTAGGACAGGGGTCGATAAAATAACATCGTTTAAGGCTTGGAAGGCATGATATGTAGATGAAGTCCAAGTTAAAGAATTCTTTTTAAGGAGGGAAGTGAGAGGTGCTGCAATCTTTCATAATTCCAAAAACACTTCCTATAATATCCCTTTAAACCTAGAAAACCACGCAAGCTCTTAAGCATTTTAGGGTGAGGCCAATCTTGCATAGATTCAATTTTCTTAGGATCCACTCAGACACAATCCTTTCCAACAATATGAACTAGGTATTCCACTTTTGAGGTATCAAAGGTACATTTAGTTTGTTTGAGGAAAATTTGGTGCGTATAGAGTAGATGGAGAACTTGATTCACATGGGAGAGATGGGATGACCAAGTTTTACTATAGATGAGAATATCATCAAAGAAAACTAATACAAAATGAGAGACAAAAGGATGGAAGAAATGATTCATAAGACTTTGGAAAGTGGAAGGAGCATTACATAATCCAAAGGGCATTACCAAGAATTCATAATGACCCTCATGAGTGTGAAATGGAGTCTTGGGGGTGTCTTCTTATTTCATATGGAACTGGTGGTATCCAAAATGTAGATCCAATTTGGTGAAGTACTGGGCACCACTCAATTCATCCAAGAGGTCATCAATGATAGGAATGGGGAAATTTTATTTTATTGTGATTTTGTTGAGGGCACATAAATCAGGACACATGCGCCAAGTACCTTCTTTATTGAGTACCATGACCATCAAGGAAGAATAGGGGCTAGTATTGGGACAGATAATACCAAATTATAGTAATTCATGAACATTTTTCTCAATTAAATTCTTCTGGGAAAATGAATGATGATAAGGTAGAACATTGGGGGAAAGACTGACCAAGATGAGAGGGATGTAATGATCATGGACGCCATAGGAAGGGGGAAGTTCTTTGGGGGTGGTAAAAACAACTTGGTGGTGGGAGAGGATAGATTGGAGGTCAGGATGCACATAAGGTGTCTCAACAACATCAATGGAGTGGAGTTGGGATATAATTCCTGAATGACCTTTTTTGAGGAGATTTTCCATGCGATGGGAACTGATGATCTCAGGGAATCCTGTGGTGATGCCTTGGAACTTATATTGTTGTCCCTCCTGTTGGAATTGCATGGATAGTTCCTTAAAATCCATGAAAATGGGGCATATAGTACGTAACCATTTGAAACTAAGAATAATGTCACAACCACCCATATCTATAGCAAACATATGGGATTTCAGGTGATACTGACCAATTTGGAGTCACACATTTTCACATAGTCCCCCACATTTCATGGAACCACCATTGGAAATCATGACTTGAAAATTATTAATGGCATGGATATAAGAATTGAATTCTTGGGCAATGCGATGATGAATAAAGTTATGGTTGCTACCACTATCCACAAGGATGATAAATTTCCTATTTTTATGTAACCAATTAATTTGAGAGTCTGGGGAGTAGAGAAGCCAGTGAGGAAATTAAGTGTAATCACGGGGTCAACTTCAAGTGGGTTAGAGGGTGGGGTGAGGTCAGATGGCAGGGGTAGTTCCTCCACATGTAGAAAAACTACATCTTCTTCAGATAGATCCTCAATCAAAACCATACAAATATTTTGTTCCTTACACTTGTGCCTGGGAAAATATTTTTCATCACAAATATAAAAAATACCCTTGAGTTGACGTTCAACCATTTCAGCCTTGGTTAATTTCTAGATCTTGAGGGGAGTTGCAGGAGGAGAAAAAATGGTGAGTTTAGGGCAAGGAGGAAGGAGGTTTTGCGGTTATGGGAGGAGACAATCTGTTGGGATTCCTTGGCTTGTTGAGTATCTTCCAACCAAGTCTGGGGGCGTTCCATGTGAACATGGGCACAAATTTCATCTTTGAGGCCACTGATAAAGAATTCCATAAATAAAGAATCTGACATACCCTTCGTTCGGAAATCCAAGTGCTCAAATGTGCAAATAAATTCTTCCACTATCCCATACTTCTTTAACTTGGTCAATTGCCCTAAATGGTGGGTGTCAGAATCAAAGTGATCATAAATTTCGGCCATAAAATGTGTCCAAGAAACATACCCTTGGCGTTCCTTTTTTCTCCATTGCCACCATTTCCATCATTCTAGATACAGATATAGGACACCATAACGAAGCTTGGCTAAATAATTAGTAATATCATGCAAAGAGAAATAATGTTCCATTTGGGTGACCCAGCCTGTAGGATCTGAGCCATCAAAATTTTTCACCTCAATTCTAGGAGGGCAGAGGTCTCGGGAAGAGTCATGGTCATCCTGATAATATGGTTGTTCATAAGAGGAAGGGTTCTGGGAATGGCCCAGGAAGTTTTCTTTGAGGTATTTTATGTAGGAACAGTGTTCATGGAGGCCTTTGATGTGGGAACATTAGTCCTTGAGGATATGAATAGTTGAATTGATGGAGCTAATGTTGGTAGTGAGATTCTTGATGTCATCGTTGTGCTGATGGATGTCAACAATCAAGGCATTGATTTCTTGGGCTCATGTGGTAGCCATTTGGACAAAGGAGAAAGAAAATGGTATTAAGGAAACCAAAGGGGTTTGGAGGGGTGTGTGGGACCATGAAGAAAAAGGGTATCAAATGACAGGTACCACTGCGATCAAGGAGAAAAGGGGGATAGAAAGGGATAGGTTCCAAATAAGGGTGTCAGATAAGGGTCGAGTCCACAAAAAAAGATTGTGTTAAAAATGAGAGGTATCACTGTAATCGTGGTGAAGAGAGGAACCCAGTGGGATAAGTCCCAAATAAGTGTGGGGGCAGGACCACTATATAATATTTTTTTTACTCCTGCGGATTTATACTCTAGCCTGAATAATACTACAATGATGAATTCCCAAATTCCTAACGGGAATAAATGTGTATTAATTTTGCAACTAGAATGCAAGAGGCACAATTGTGCGGAAATAGATCTTGTATGTTATGTTTTTGTTTCTGTCCCAAGGGTTAGGGTATTCAAGGGGTCTATAGACAAGAGTTTTCCCTGTACTATAGCTCTTTGATATATGTGTGGGGTCYAACAATAGTACTCGACCCAATATCTCAGGGAATCGACTAAGGAGGCTAGACTATGCCCTTAGTAGTACTACCCRACTATCCAGGTACTAGAGAGTATCTTCTCRAGTGTTTTTCTTGGTGGCACTATAGAAGTCAAGAGGTTGATCAGTTTATCTATGACGRGCTTCAAGAAATCTAGGCCAATCCRTATACATGTGTTGTCTGATGTGCTACCACTCGAAGGGGTACCAACAGGGGTTATAAGGSTGGCCAAAAAATGTGCACTTGAGTACCACTTGTATTTCTTATGTGTATGAATCCTTGACCATGGCTTTATGYGTGTAACGAAAAATATATGTAGCTTTAAGACGTCGAAATATGTCTCTACCCTGAAAAAATTTAACCCACAATTTTTTACCGAGGAAGGTGCTTTGATACCACTTGTAATATTCCAGATATAAAATAGTATGCAGAACATAAATATTTATCTATAAATGGAAGAGAAACAATGATATAACCAGAACAATACCAAAATAATACTAGAATAATACCAAAATAACACCAGAAAGAACACTTTGATTACTGATAGCAATGTTCACTTTCCTCTTCGAGGGGGAAACCTCCAACATATCAGATCTCTATTACAATAATATATAAGACAAGATTCATCATACCTCTTGGTGTCCGGTATATCATCTAGATTTACCACGTAATACATTTAATTCGTCAACCCAGGGGTCTGAATGTTTTACAGTCTACCATGCACTCTATGTGCAGACTATGCTTCTTTCAATATCGATCATGCAAGTAAACAATCATTGCAGTAAAATAAATAACATAACCTAGATTGTTGGTGCTGAAACATAAATAACTGTAACATTCAAATGGAGCAGGAAAACTGCAAATGAAGCAAAACACACAGATCTAACAAATTCTACACAAAACCCCAACAAAACTATATCATAGGCCAACAACAACTGATTAGAAGAGTGGGACCAACTCCCCGATCAGGGCTACGGTGAACTAACTGCCACGAAAACTCAGAAACTCAGAAGAAACTCAATTTTCATTAAATAAAACGAGATTACATAGGTTGCAGTCTTGATACAGGATAACTCTTAGCTAGATGACTATCTGGATGATCTTTCTCTATCTCTATTAAGCCTTTTATACAATTCATGGATCACAGAGCATCCCAAGATTAGGGTAACAACTCTTCCTAAAAATACACAAAGGTTGAACTAATTAACAAAACCTAATGTTGGACAATGGAACAGGTCCTCTTTTGCACCTTCAACCCATGGACTGCGCTGCATCCTTGATCACATCATATTTCCAGACTGCGTTTGCTCTGTTCCCGTGAGATTTCAGATATTAGTGATTCACTTTGGTAACCCCCATCCAATATCTAACATTTTTGAACTAACACACACAATGAAATAATAGAGGTGCATTCTTACCCTTGTGGTTACACACAATAGCTCAAGGAATATAGAAATGGAGGTAAATAAGGATAGAGAAAGGTGGTAGAAAAAAACCAAATTCATGGGCCAACAATACCCTCTACTATTTATACTAAATCAATCTATCCAAAAGAACAATCTAGAGGAATATCCTTCTAGAAGTGAAAGATTCTATTAGGTATCCTTACATTTGAATTATTCTTCATTATTGCTAGGTATTATTGATATTGACCTTTATTACATGGAATTATATTATTTCACCTATGTGAGGGGTTAGGGAGGTTAGGTCCCTAACAAAACCTAAAAACCAAGGATGGTTAATATTCTTGAAAGAAATTTCATGAACGTATGTTTCATAAACACTTTGACCCATCATGAATTATTGGGAATGAAAGTTCTCATAAGTAGCACATTGATTGAATACATTGAGGAAATACATGTTTGCATTAGAGGGAAGGCAATGGACTGCCCAGTAGGGAAGGAGAACCTTCCAATATTTTACAGAGTTGTAATAATGGTAGAAAGAGGAATTGGATGGCCATGAATGTTGACATCCTGATTACTAGTGAAGATAGAATGCTTGAATGCATTCATGAGAAACCTTCAGATTCTCGTGTGCTAAATTGAGGCTATGATTATCTCAAAGTAGGAAGAACAACCCTGCTGTAATAATGAATGTGGATATGAAATCCATGTGGTGAGAGGTTGGATGAGTTCCAACACACCATGGAAATAGTGCTTAACATGAAAAATAATAATCTAAAGCCAATGCAAGGGTATATTATGTGTGAATGTGGCAATGGGCATTGACACATTGATTAAATTCATTTAATGATGAATTGCACTGGAAAATTTTGGTATGATAAAATGATGCATATGTAAATAATGATGGTTCCTTTGTATTTTAGATAGAGGTGATGCAACTGTTAGACTATAAAAACTAAAGAAGAGAAAAAATTGTTTATGATGCCATTGCAAATTTGCAATGAGAATATATATGCATCAGAAACTAATAGTTTGTTTGGTTGTGTAAATATTGAATTGCAGGAAAGGGGGTCTAGGAAATGACAATATTCCAAGCCCATGAGGAAGACCAATTCCTGCTGATTTTAAAGAGCCAAACTGTTATGAGAAGGAAATATCATTCTTGTGAACTATGGTTCCAATATGAAACCGATCTAAAAATTAAATGAAATTGTGAAATTTAAAATTTGCAGGTAACAGATTTGAAAAGAATTTTGGATGAATTAATGAAAATATCTCACAAATTTTTGTATGCATATGAACATAGGTAATATTAAAATATCTTTCCAGGGAGAAAAAATGGTGGTTGCCAAATAAGAAATCAAAGCATGGAAGAGGGCCATTGTTGTGACAAGAGAACTTTGTGATAAGTCATTATCTCCATAAGAATGTTGTGTTGTGGTGACACAGGCCGAAGAGACATCTCGACAAAGCAAGCGTGAGGGATGCCTCAACTGTAAGACTCAATAATGTCTCTAAAATTTTTCTTGTGAGAGAAATGTCGACAAAGTGTCCTTAGACATATGATTTTATTAGTAAGGAAAAAGTGATTACAATCTGAAGTGATAATTCATAATCTACTCCTTAACCTCACTTGAAGAAAGAGCTAGTTTATATAGCTCAACTCTAAACTAAAATCTAGGAGAACAACCAATCACATAATCACATGAGTATGATAGGTGTCCTTTACATAGAAGCTAGGTGTCCTTATMCTAACAAACTAGAATAAAATAATTTCTAAAAACATTTATACTAGAAAATACTTAGGCTATAAAACTTTAGGATTATGAGGCTAACAATCCCCCCTTTAATCCGAAAGTTCATTTTAAAAAAGACCAAGTTCATATTTGAACTTAGTGAACTTTATTATACCAAGAGGTTTGGTAAAAATATCTGAAGTTTGATCTTCAGACTAACAAAATTGAGGATTGATGATGTCTTTGATGATGAGCAATCTGATGAAGTGGTACTTGGTGTNGTGTAACGAAAAATATATGTAGCTTTAAGACGTCGAAATATGTCTCTACCCTGAAAAAATTTAACCCACAATTTTTTACCGAGGAAGGTGCTTTGATACCACTTGTAATATTCCAGATATAAAATAGTATGCAGAACATAAATATTTATCTATAAATGGAAGAGAAACAATGATATAACCAGAACAATACCAAAATAATACTAGAATAATACCAAAATAACACCAGAAAGAACACTTTGATTACTGATAGCAATGTTCACTTTCCTCTTCGAGGGGGAAACCTCCAACATATCAGATCTCTATTACAATAATATATAAGACAAGATTCATCATACCTCTTGGTGTCCGGTATATCATCTAGATTTACCACGTAATACATTTAATTCGTCAACCCAGGGGTCTGAATGTTTTACAGTCTACCATGCACTCTATGTGCAGACTATGCTTCTTTCAATATCGATCATGCAAGTAAACAATCATTGCAGTAAAATAAATAACATAACCTAGATTGTTGGTGCTGAAACATAAATAACTGTAACATTCAAATGGAGCAGGAAAACTGCAAATGAAGCAAAACACACAGATCTAACAAATTCTACACAAAACCCCAACAAAACTATATCATAGGCCAACAACAACTGATTAGAAGAGTGGGACCAACTCCCCGATCAGGGCTACGGTGAACTAACTGCCACGAAAACTCAGAAACTCAGAAGAAACTCAATTTTCATTAAATAAAACGAGATTACATAGGTTGCAGTCTTGATACAGGATAACTCTTAGCTAGATGACTATCTGGATGATCTTTCTCTATCTCTATTAAGCCTTTTATACAATTCATGGATCACAGAGCATCCCAAGATTAGGGTAACAACTCTTCCTAAAAATACACAAAGGTTGAACTAATTAACAAAACCTAATGTTGGACAATGGAACAGGTCCTCTTTTGCACCTTCAACCCATGGACTGCGCTGCATCCTTGATCACATCATATTTCCAGACTGCGTTTGCTCTGTTCCCGTGAGATTTCAGATATTAGTGATTCACTTTGGTAACCCCCATCCAATATCTAACATTTTTGAACTAACACACACAATGAAATAATAGAGGTGCATTCTTACCCTTGTGGTTACACACAATAGCTCAAGGAATATAGAAATGGAGGTAAATAAGGATAGAGAAAGGTGGTAGAAAAAAACCAAATTCATGGGCCAACAATACCCTCTACTATTTATACTAAATCAATCTATCCAAAAGAACAATCTAGAGGAATATCCTTCTAGAAGTGAAAGATTCTATTAGGTATCCTTACATTTGAATTATTCTTCATTATTGCTAGGTATTATTGATATTGACCTTTATTACATGGAATTATATTATTTCACCTATGTGAGGGGTTAGGGAGGTTAGGTCCCTAACAAAACCTAAAAACCAAGGATGGTTAATATTCTTGAAAGAAATTTCATGAACGTATGTTTCATAAACACTTTGACCCATCATGAATTATTGGGAATGAAAGTTCTCATAAGTAGCACATTGATTGAATACATTGAGGAAATACATGTTTGCATTAGAGGGAAGGCAATGGACTGCCCAGTAGGGAAGGAGAACCTTCCAATATTTTACAGAGTTGTAATAATGGTAGAAAGAGGAATTGGATGGCCATGAATGTTGACATCCTGATTACTAGTGAAGATAGAATGCTTGAATGCATTCATGAGAAACCTTCAGATTCTCGTGTGCTAAATTGAGGCTATGATTATCTCAAAGTAGGAAGAACAACCCTGCTGTAATAATGAATGTGGATATGAAATCCATGTGGTGAGAGGTTGGATGAGTTCCAACACACCATGGAAATAGTGCTTAACATGAAAAATAATAATCTAAAGCCAATGCAAGGGTATATTATGTGTGAATGTGGCAATGGGCATTGACACATTGATTAAATTCATTTAATGATGAATTGCACTGGAAAATTTTGGTATGATAAAATGATGCATATGTAAAGAATGATGGTTCCTTTGTATTTTAGATAGAGGTGATGCAACTGTTAGACTATAAAAACTAAAGAAGAGAAAAAATTGTTTATGATGCCATTGTAAATTTGCAATGAGAATATATATGCATGAGAAACTAATAGTTTGTTTGGTTGTGTAAATATTGAATTGCGGGAAAGGGGGTCTAGGAAATGACAATATTCCAAGCCCATGAGGAAGACCAATTCCTGCTGATTTTAAAGAGCCAAACTGTTATGAGAAGGAAATATAATTCTTGTGAACTATGGTTCCAATATGAAACCGATCTAAAAATTAAATGAAATTGTGAAATTTAAAATTTGCGGGTAACAGATTTGAAAAGAATTTTGGATGAATTAATGAGAATATCTCACAAATTTTTGTATGCATATGAACATAGTTAAGATTAAAATATATTTCCAGGGAGAAAAAATGGTGGTTGTCAAATAAGAAATCAAAGCATGGAAGAGGGCCATTTTTGTGGCAAGAGAACTTTGTGATAAGTCATTATCTCCATAAGAGACACAGGCCGAAGAGACATCTCGACAAAGCAAGCGTGAGGGATGCCTCAGCTGTAAGACTCAATAATGTCTCTAAAATTTTTCTTGTGAGAGAAATGTCGACAAAGTGTCCTTAGACATATTATTTTATTAGTAAGGAAAAAGTGATTACAATCTGAAGTGATAATTCATAATCTACTCCTTAACCTCACTTGAAGAAAGAGCTAGTTTATATAGCTCAACTCTAAACTAAAATCTAGGAGAACAACCAATCACATAATCACATGAGTATGATAGGTGTCCTTTACATAGAAGCTAGGTGTCCTTATACTAACAAACTAGAATAAAATAATTTCTAAAAACATTTATACTAGAAAATACTTAGGCTATAAAACTTTAGGATTATGAGGCTAACAATCCCCCCTTTAATCCGAAAGTTCATTTTTAAAAATACCAAGTTCATCTTTGAACTTAGTGAAATTTATTATACCAAGAGGTTTGGTAAAAATATCTGAAGTTTGATCTTCAGACTAACAAAATTGAGGATTGATGATGTCTTTGATGATGAGCAATCTGATGAAGTGGTACTTGGTGTNGAAGAAAGAGCTAGTTTATATAGCTCAACTCTAAACTAAAATCTAGGAGAACAACCAATCACATAATCACATGAGTATGATAGGTGTCCTTTACATAGAAGCTAGGTGTCCTTATACTAACAAACTAGAATAAAATAATTTCTAAAAACATTTATACTAGAAAATACTTAGGCTATAAAACTTTAGGATTATGAGGCTAACAATCCCCCCTTTAATCCGAAAGTTCATTTTAAAAAAGACCAAGTTCATATTTGAACTTAGTGAACTTTATTATACCAAGAGGTTTGGTAAAAATATCTGAAGTTTGATCTTCAGACTAACAAAATTGAGGATTGATGATGTCTTTGATGATGAGCAATCTGATGAAGTGGTACTTGGTGTCGGCATGTTTTGTCTTTGAATGAAATACTGGATTCTTGACCATATTTATTGTTGATTGAATGTTGATCAATAAGGTAGTTGGTGATTTCTGAGTTTCACTAAGATCCTGTAAAATTCTACATAGCCATACAATCTCACATGCCGATTCCCAAGCTAGTATGTACTTTGCCTCTGTTGAAGAATTGGCAATTGTTGTCTGCTTTTTACAATTCCAAGATACTATTGTTGAACCCATATTCAATAAATAACCTGAATTTGATGTTGTATCATCAATTTCACCTGCAAAATCAACATCTGAATATCCAACAAGTGTAAAATTTCTGTTCCTTTTGTAGAGAAGACCAAAATCTTTTGTACCTTGAATGTATCTTAGTACCCTTTTTTCTGAATTCCAGTGAATTTCCCTTGGTTCCTGCATAAACCTTGAAAGTATACTGACTAAATATGACAAATTTGGTCTATTATTTGTCAAACAAATGAGACTTCCAACCAATTTCATGTACTTTGTACTGTTTACCAATTTCCCCCCTTCAAATTTTGAAAGTTTCAATTTTTGCTTCATGGGGGTAAGAGAAGGTTTACAATATTCCATGCCAAATTTATTTAAAAATTAATTGGCATACATAGTTTGGCTAAGGAATATTTGGTTAGGATGTTGAGGAACTTCAACTCCAAGATAATAATGAAGTGTCCCTAAATCAGTCATTTTGAACCCTTCTTTAAGTTCTTCCTTATCTGTTTGATGTGAGCTTCATTATTTCCTGTTATGATTAAGTCATCAACATAGAGTACAAGTATCACCATGTGCTTATCTTGCATTCGAAAATACAATGTATCATCTGATTCACTTCACTGAAAACCCACCTTTCATAGGTACTCATCCATTTTTTCATACCAAGCTCAAGTAGCTTGTTTCAAATCATATAAAGCCTTCACAGGTTTGCAAACTTTATGCTCTTGTTATTTTTCTTCAAAACCTTATGGTTGAGTCATGAAAATATCTTCCTTTAGATCACCATTTAGGAAGGCACTTTTGACATCCATTTGATGTAATTTACAACCATTATGTGCATCCAAATTGATAACAATTCTGACAGTGTTCCATTTAGCCGTGGGTGCAAAAGTTTCTTCATAATCAATTCCTTCATGTTCAACAAAATATTTAGCAACAAGTCTTTCTTTGTACTTGTCAATTTTACCATTGGGCTTGTACTTTACTCGATAAAACCATTTACAACCAATGGGATTAACATCTTGTGGACAATCAACTGAGTTCCAAGTCCCATTTGCAAGTACCGAATCATTTTCATTAATCATTGCTTCCTGCCATTCTTTATGTCCAACAACTTCCACAAAAAAAAGTATGTTCAATGGAAGCATGAGAAAAATTAGCTTCTGCTCTTGAATATCCCCTAGTTCCTATTTTTTTCATTTCATCTGAATGAACATCTTTGAGAATTTTTTCAACCCACTTTGGCTTCTTATGTTGAGGGGATTGTGGACCTGAATCACCATTATTGTTGAAAAGAGGATTTTAAAAAAATGAGGCTTTTCTTTCATCTGGAATATCTAAGGTTGGAGAAGATACTTTTGAAGATTCAGTATTAGAAGAGTCTTTTGTCGTTTCATAATAAGTTGAATTAGAATAACTTTTTGATAAATAAATGTCTTATGGAGTAACAAAGTCTTTTTAAAACCAAAATGCTTGCTTTGACTTGTTGAATTTACCTTCACCTTTAGTGTTTTTCTTCTATAAATGACTAAGTATATGATTAATCTCATCTAAACTATTACTTTCAGTTTCATAAAAAATGAAATCTCTATTGACAATGAATTTTCCATCTGAAAGTAATCTATACCCTTTATTTTCATCAAAGTATCTAATGAAGATACACTTGATACTTCAGTTTTCTAATTCAGTTCTCTTTTCCTTAGGAAATAAAGCATAACATGTTGAGACAAAAACCCTAAGATTATTTACCTTGGGTTTAAAACCATACCAAGCTGCATAAGGTGTTTTTCTGTCTAAATATGATGTAGGTGATTGATTTCTGAGATAAACTGCAGTATGTACTATGGACTGCTTCAACCCAATATTTTGTGCTCAACCCTTTAAACTGCATCATAGATCTTTCCATACCCATGAGCGTTTTGTTCATCCTTTCAGTAACTCCATTCTGCTGTGGAGTATAGGAATTTTTCAGTTTCCTCTTAATTCCATTGTTTCGACAATAATCATTGAATTCAGTTGAAGTGAATTCACCTCCATTATCAGTTCTCAAAGAAGCAATCTTTTCTCTAGTTTCAATTTCAATCATGTGTTGAAAATTTACAAACTTTTAAAAAGATTTAGAATTTGCCTTTAAAAATCACACCCATGTCATTCTAGTGTGGTCATCAATAAACAATATAAAGTATCGACATCCACCAAAAGAATATTCCATTGGACCACATATATCACCGTGAATCAACTCCAAATACTTTGTTGCTCGCCATGAGATGGTTGGGAAAGATTCTCGCTTTTTCTTGCCTAAAATACAAGCTTTACACTTGGAATTTTCTTTCTTGAAATTTGGTAAACCCTTTACCAAATATTGGGACTTAAGTTTCAAAAGACTATCAAAGTTCAAGTGACCAAATTGAAAATGACATAATCTAAGTGAAGACATTTCAGAATTTACTGTTGCTGCAACCTCTTTCTTTCTTTGGATGACTTTCCCATTCATTCTTAGTAACTTCCCATCTTCATATCTAGTCATTATTGTTTTCAAGTTATCATTCTCTGACTTAATCTTCACCAAACCATATTGAATGGCAATTTGATGTCCAACTTGTCTTATTGTGACTAAGGATAACAATTTTTTCCTAAAGGATGGTACATACCAAACATTTGAAATCCATTTTTCACCAATTCCACGGAGAAAAAATTTCACTGAACCTTTTCCTTGAGGTATATGAGTTGTATCACCATCTAAATAAATGGAATTTAGTTGAACATATTTGTAATTCAAAAAATAGTCTATGTGATAAGTCATATGCTGACTATCTCATGTGTCCAATATCCAATCATTTTCAAATGAATCTACATGTTGAATTGCTGAAAAAAACTATTCATATTGATCATCCTCATAATATTGATCTTCTGCATATTGAGCTTATTTTTGAGAATTTGAATTTGATGTCTGCTTAAACTTTGGCAATTGATCATTTCTTGTAAGACAATTTGATGCATAATGACCCATCTTTAAACATCTTTTACATCTTACTTGACCGAAATTTCTGCCTCTTCTTGACTGTGCATTGTTATTGGGAGGATTACTTTGAAGATTTTGTTGATTAAAATTTCTATTACCTCTACCTTGACCACGACCTTTGCCACAACCTAGATTAGAAGACTGATTCTAAAAATTTCCAAAATTTGATTTTCCTCTTCCTTTAGAACTTTCAACTTTAGAGAAAAGAAGATCCTCTCCTAATTGTTTTTGTTTTCCAAAAGATTTACTCTTTTGAGCCAGTAATTCACTAAGTGTAATATACTAGATATAAAAAGTATGCCTAACAGAAACGCAATGCTAGAAATGGCAGAATAACAGTAATATAACCAACATAATCTCCAGAATAACACATAAATTATATAAGAATAACAACAAAAATAACACTTTGATTCAAAAAGAAATGTTCACGAGAATCTTCGAGGGGGCAACCTCCAGTCGAGCAACGCTCTGTTACAATAATCTCCAATATTGGGTTTTCATACTCTCAACCTTTATTTATACTAAATATGTCTATCAAGAGAAGCATCTAGAGGAAGATCCTTCTAGAAGTAGAATTTTCTATCAGGTCTTCTTACATCCACCTTATTCTATTTTATTGAAAGGCCTTATTAATATTGACCTTTATTACATCCGATTATATTGATCTACCTATGTGCGGGTTAGGACCCTAACATGTCCTCCCCCTTAAAAACAACCTTGTCCTCAAGGCTTGAGATGTGGAAACTGCTACAGAATGGTAGCTGGTTCCCAAGTGGCATCTACTGGAGTTGTATCTTTCCACTGGAATATCACTTCCTTGATGTTTCTCTGACACAGACGACACTCACGTTGGTCCAAAACTGCTTCTAGCTGTAGCCAAATGGATCCTTCTTCAGCTAATTCGGGAAGGTTGGTTTGCATTTGTCACCTAGTTCCAATCACCTTCTTTAAGCATGAAACATGAAAAACAGGATGTAGCTTCAACTGATTGGGCAGAGCTAACTGATAGGTGACTTGTCCCACATGCTTGAGAACTATACAAGGATCATAAAATTTGGGTGCTAGCTTCTGACAGTGCTCGGCCTTGAGGGAAGTTTTCTTGTATGGTTGTAGTCACAGAAACACCTGATCCTCTTCTACAAATTGACGTTCAAAGTGACCTTGATCTGCGTGTTTCTTCATGTGATTTTGTACCATGACCAAGTTCTCTTTAAGGGTACGAAGAATATCCTCTCGAACTGTAAGTGTGTGGTCAACCGCCTGGACCTTCGAGGTACCTAGTATGTATGAGAGAACGAAAGGTGGCTTCTGTCCATATACCACTTCAAAAGGAGTCATGCGTGTAGCTGTATGGTAGGAAGTGTTGTACCACCATTCAGCTAGGGGTAACCATTGAGCTCACTGATTTTTCTTTTCAGAGGCAAAACACCTCAGATATGTTTCCAAACACTTGTTGACAACTTCTGTTTGACCATCAGTATGGGGATGATAAGCTATACTGAGATGCAATTGGGTGCCCTGTAGCTTAAATAGTTCTTGCCAAAAATTTCTTGTGAAAGTTGGGTCATGATCAGAAACAATAGAGTGCAGCATGCCATGAAGCTTGAAGACCTGGTCCATGAAAATTTGA
>JZKD02S1808932.1:14497-38777 GCA_000966675.3 Picea glauca
ATCGTTCTTATTCACTCCCATGTTGTAAATTACAAAAATATCTTATAAAATCATGTTTGCATTTATTCCTACAAGTATTGAAATTATATATAGCTAAGACACAGGATTCACACATGGACATATATATATATATTCATTCTATGCACCTATAGGGAATATCCTAAAGTAAACCATCATGCTTCAAATTTATTACACAGATTCATCAAATCCATTCATGCACTATGATTAAGACACAAAATCTATATAAGACACTTACATAAACTTTTAGAGGTATGTTGGCCACTACTTTAGGGTGAACCACTCTCCACCCAAATACAAGCAAGTTTTCACTAATCCTTTTCTACAACCAGCCACCCTCGAGCCAGGTACGATGTCACGAGAGGAGGTTTGCAATATTTCCAGTGAGTTTTTGCAACTTCTCTTCTCTATCTCCAACTACTCTCTACACCATTCATGTGTGTTCTCCATCTATCCCTACACATTTTTTACTTCCTTCTCCTCCATGACTTCATGTATCATGTTATAATTTTCCTGAAGGTACATTTCCCATCCTTCCTTAACTTCCAAAAGAACTATTACAACTACTATCTTGACTAATAATATGTTTCATGGGTTGGGGACAGTTTAGGTTTGCACCCTTTCAATTTGACAAGGTACTTCCTGGAAGATTGATTTAAATCAACAATGTCCTCCCTCTTTCCCATTCCTCTCATGACATCATGAATTGTTAAGGTCCACCCTTCAACAGTAGCTCAACATTTCTCTATTGTATTAAAATCAAAATATACATTACAATATATATCAAGGTCCATTGTCTTTCCTTGATCACATACAGACCCATCTATATTTTTGTTGTAATAATACTTATAATTATAGACTGGGGGAAATAAGGGTGTTACACTATACATGTTAGTGGCCACCCTTCTAGTAGCCATATTTTTGTTTTCCACTTTCCTTTCCATACTGAAAGATTTCTATAGGGATTTAGGTTCTAAGAGATGCACCTCATGTTGAATGTTCTCCTTTAAAGTTCCCATAAATATATATAACAAATTATCTGAAGGAATGTTCTTTACCCTAAGACTGGCCTTTTGGAATTATTGAATGTATTCTCCAACTAGGCCTTTTTGCTGAAGATTTATTAATTGACTAAAGAATGTATTTCTTTTAATATTCCCATAATATCATATCAATTCATCTATAAAAATGGACCAAGAGATAATATAATTTATTTTTCTTTCACAAAGCCATTGATACCAAACAAAATGATCATTTTCTAAATACAATGATGCAATAGGTACCTTTTGTAAGATTGACACTTGGTGTAGATCAAAGTATTGCTCCATATGGAATAATGTTCGGAATGAAGTAGTCCATTGGTGTTGACAGTTCCAAGTGGCATGTCAAGCACATAGGGGAAAAATCATGATCTCAAGCACTAATTAGGCTCGCTCTCATTTGGGATGGCAATTTCTGACTAGTATGTGCACCTAGTTGCCGCTAAGGGTTAATATAAATGAAAAGACAATTAGATTTTCCTACAAATAATTCTTGTTATAAATGGATTAAAACTATCTAAAACATAAACAAAACTACCTTTTTTAATATATTTCTATTATATCCTATCTTGATCAGGAGCAACTCTAATAGGATGAATATAGTTTGAAATAATATCATTGATTGTAGAACTAGTTCATATCAATCAACAATATATGAAAACAATGAAGCTACATATATAATCATATATAGTTGCAGAAAAGACATGTAACTTCAACACTATATCCATTAGGAATCACAAAAGCATAAGCATTTAAAATGACAATGCATGGAAATAGTTCACTAGATAATCACTTAAAAAAGACAAATAACAAAAACAAATGTAGAATATCCCCATATATGTAAGAACCCATATCTAAACCCCAAGTATATGTAATTAATCATGATTGGTGACTACCATGCAATGACATATAATTATTGTAAATATTGGTTAATTGTAAATTCCAAAAGATGGTTGTGGGGTGAAGCCTTGAAGCATTGGCCATGATACCACAAGAGGAAAGAGTGAGGAAAATTAGAGAGGGGTTCATCATGATAAAGATGAGTCAAACCTCCTTGCTGATAATATTTGATATTCAAATTTCTTCCCTTAGACCCAATTTCAAGGCAAAATAGTTAATGAGGGAGGTTGGTAGTTGAACAACCAAGCACCCCAATGAATGGAGGGATGCCAAAGGGGATGGGAAGCTATCAACTAGAGGAAAATAGGAAATATTACCATGGGTCCCCATGATTGACCCACACATTTCCTTCTTATAGAAGAAACCAATGGATAGTTCAAGAACCTTCCCAAGCTATGTGTGCAAGAGCAACACATGAGGGGAAAAGAGCAAGGGAGCTCACAATTATTGGGTCAGGGAGAAGACCTGTAGACAAGGAATAAGGGGTATGTGTGCAAGAGAGAGCATAATATATTTTATTTGTAGAGTCAAGATAATACCATACCCATAGGGGTGTGGAGAAGAGTGATCAAGATGGAAGAGAGAAGTCCCCATGATTTCCTGACTGGAACACTAGAAGGTTGCAAGATTGATGCTAGTTGGAGAGAAATCTAGCTGGGAAGGCATATGATAAACCCTATGGAGGTCATGAGTCTAGTAGGAAGAAGGGGAGACTTATGTTGTTGCAAGAGAATTGGAGGAGAGTCACCTCCCTGATCAAATTATTGACATGATGAGTCAATAGTGAGAGAGTTACTTGGTGGTATCATGGCTTGGCACATGGGTGGACAGAGTGATAATAGAATGCATCTAAGCCTAAGGTTGGGTGGAAAGGAGAGCACCCATATTTATTTGAATGGTTGCATTTTGTAAAAATGTTTAGTATCTATTGTCTCTATGTACTTAATTTGAAAATCAGGGGTTGATATTTGCAGTTGTGTTGTATATATGTATGCTTGGTTAATGGAATTGACATCATTCCATTAGGAATCTTTATATTTTCATGATAATGTATCATAATGGAATTGTGTGTAATTGCACACCGGAATAGGATAATTCTTGTACTTTACCCTGAATGATAAGAACATTCTATGTTGTCTGAAAATAAAGAATTTAGTAGACATGTGAATGAGCTTCATGCTTGCACAGTTGGATTCTTTGTTGCAGTGTGTTGTCGATGAAAGGGATCCATGCGGGTAAAATAAGAAATGGATGATAATTCACACCTTTATGTTGTTGTATGAGTGATGAGACTCAACAACCATTGATTTTTGAGATGGAGTATATATTTTATATCCAAAGACAGGACTTTATCCCATTTAAATTCCATTATAGACTATTTTTAGTCTATAGATGTATATCTTGCAGTAAGGGGTTAGGGTTCATAACCCTAAAATTAATGTAATTAAATTCCTTGTAATCCCCGAATAATGGACCATGGGTAATTTTAGCTTACATGAGGTTGGTAAAGAGCTACAGTCATGATGTCCACAGTACTATGGTGGTGACATGTGTCCCAAATAGATTCCACATGATGGAAATATCTCCACCTTCGATATGTTATGTAAATATTAGGAGGGGAGTTGACACTTTTCATCTTCAAAGTCATGGAGGGAGTAATCATGGGTCCACAGAGGGCTAAGACCATTTGATGGGCGCCTTAGATCTTAACTGTCAGATATACCCGTGAAGGATCTTAGCCACATATCCTATGATAAGGGTTGGTAGCCCCCCCTTACGTCAGCTTAACGTATCTTAGCTTCATAACCTGAGACTTTTTATAGTTCCCAAAAAACAAGAACTCACCGAGGTCCAAAATCAGCTTCGATGACAACCATCAATTTATGGATGGATGCTCTAATCTCCATCGGTCGATCCTTAGATCTGCTTCCACACTAAATTTTTGGAAGGAACTGTAATAGTCGTCCGATCGAAGTGTGAGAGATATTAGTCGTAGATCTCGTAGAATCATAAACCCAAGAATTAATGTAGTTAATCATCCCTTAATCATGGGATTACCTTAATTAGTTACAGGATTAACTTGATTAATTATATTGTAATCCTAGGACTATGGATCATGGGAATTTTTAGTCTATAGGAGTTCAGTAAGGGGCTGCAGTCTGGATGTCCATGATTACTTGGTGTTTCCACATGCTGTGATGTGATTGGTGCCACGTGTCACACAACTTCGACAATATTGGACAAGGATTCGTGGAGGAATGAGTGCCATGTATCGAGTGGTATGAGTGCCGTATGTCAATCCAGGTGGCATGACCATATAGGGCCATGTTCCCCAGGATTCCAACTATATCCTAGATCATGGACCAACGAGATTTTTTTGGGAAATAGGCCTTACAGAAACGGCTGATAGTTGATGCCCGAAGGGTCCGAGATGACATCAAAAGATGTCATTCAACGAATAGGAGGTGGATACATGTCAATGCCATGTTGGGTTAACCTTGTGCACTACAATGACATGTACATCCAAACCAGATCCATGATTCACGTCAAGTCATATGGTGCCATGACATGTCATGTCGTGGTCATTCCATGGAGAGCCTTTGTGCCGATTATGAAACATGTGGGACGTAGAGGCCATTGGTTGGAATCCTAATTCTTGATCATTGGATATGAACATCGAGAGATCCCATATGTCGATCGATTAACCTTCTCAAGAGTGTTAATCCTGATATTAACTTAATAAGTGTCTTGTAATCATCAAACTATGACCGTCAGGAGAAATTTTGTAGTAAGCGCTAAGTTCTTGGAGGGACGAGGGCCCAATGGAATAGGTGGCGAGTTCCCTTCCTACAACCATGTCTGTGCTAAGGGTGACATGTTCTTACATGTTAGTGCCATGTTGGATGGGAATGATGACATGGAGCCATGTGGCAGTAAAGAGGCCTTTGTCCAATAAAGGCCCTAAATATTTCAAAGGACATAACTTTTGATCTAGAGTTCTATTTTGAGAAAACTTATAGTCATTGGAAATATCTCAATGAGCATAATATGATGGTGTCCCTTTTAAATGAATTCAAGGAGGTTCAATAAAGGAAAAAATTTAATACCCTATCCCTTAAAAGGGTACTTACAATGTTGGGTGTGTTACATGTGGTATTAGAGCAAGTTACAACACTAGGACTACATGATCCAGAAACTAGTCATAAGACTGGTATAACAAGGCTAAGATGAGCATGTTAGAAATAGTTTCTCTATGTTTAAAGGCTTGTTATAGAAATATTTTTGTCACCTCATGAAACTTTCTCAAAAGGCCTTTTCCATTTCCCTATGTAGACTTGAAGTCACCTTTTTGCAATTCCTAGAGATAAAAATTGTATTTTTCCACATATACATACCATAACAACTATACAGCATGTGTATACACAGGTTGTACCATTACATCCCACATACATCGGGTTTTGTGCCCAAAATTAAAAAATGGTGTCTAGTTTAGATTTCACGTCACGAGATCCATGATCCTTGAACTTCCATATATTGGAAATGTTCTGACTCGACCCTTCAGTTCCATTTGAAGGCTATAAATGGGCCATATCCAATATGTGGAGAAAGAGGAGAAATAATTCAACTTTGAGAGAAAAGTTACTCTGGATAAAGTATTCACTTTATATTGAATTTGCATCCCTTTGTATTTTTAAGTATGAACACATTGTTCAACCCCCAAGCTCTTCCATATTTTATAGAGAACCTCATTGTCTCTCTTATATGAGCTTGCCTTTGGTGGAGGATTGAAGTGGTGGAGGCCCAGTTGGAAGGGACTTAGTTTCTCGGTTTCGAGATGTGCCGACACATAATTTTTTCATTCATGCAATTCTGTTGTTTATATTTTAATAGAAATATGAAGAACACATGGCCCACACTAAGAGGGGGGGGTGAATTAGTGTGTGAATTATTTTAACAATTTCCTTTCACAAGTTATCGGTTAAAACATAATTGAACAGATTAAGAATAATCACATCATAATTATAATGAACACAAAGAACCAGAGGTTTGTATAAGCTTTGTATAATTGATATGAACATAAATATGAATATATGTGATCGAGGATTTTCTTTTTAGCTCCAACTGAAGTTTTCAACACCAACCCCTTGGAGAGCACCAACTCTCTGCCAAGACCCAGCTTGGCACAAGACCCATCTTGCTGCAAGTCCCGGCTTGCTGATAGAACCCAATCTATCCAACTAGAGTCTATTCAAATCCAGTAGTAGTGATCCATTATAGAATCAATGATCAGAGATATACTTTAAGACACTCATCAAAACATTTCATCTTCTCTGTTATTCACATTTTCTTTCCTCTGATATCTTCTTGGAATCTGCTTCAACTTATTTAACTTATGTTCTAAACTACATTTTATCTTCTCTCCGTTATTCACATTTTCTTTCCTCTGATGTCTTCTTGGAATCTGCTTCAACTGTTTATCTTCTATTCTGGACTGCAGAGACACATTCTTCTCACCTCTTTTTCTCGTTTATATAATCTTCAAACATGTGTGAAAATTTAAAACATTGTGTCCCTTTATTTGAACCATTGTACCTTTTCATTTAAAATGATAATCTAAACTTTAATTAATATCATTTTCCCTTTTTATTCTTTATTCATATTTTCATGATTTAATTCTCTTTTAATCATGACTGCGTATAGGTTCATTTTTGTTTGTCATGAGTAGATCGCATTTTGATTATCTTTACCATGAATACCTTTCATAAATTGATCACAGCATGGATCAATTTTATCCTTTATACTTGTTCATGAATCTCGGTTAATTTCACAGAGACCAGATACTATGGAAGCGCTTCCTTCAAACCATCACATATGACCAATGGCGTAGAACCATGAGTGATAACAACTATAGCCACATATTATTATTTCCTTTAAAAAATATTTATAGCATATGACCAACGACAGTAAATTCACGTTAGGCGAGACAAGTTCCTGAGCGTTTATCGTTCCAACGATCACGGTTGAATCTCCTGACGAGATGGACGACTGACGGGATTTCGATACTTTTCCCATTGAGAATTCATGATGTACTACATTGCAAAATTATCGATTATGATATCACCGATACAATCGAATGATTCACGTTTATCTTGCGAAGATACATCAACGATCCACTTTTACCTTGCACTCATACTTTTATTGCAAAATCTGACGACCATGATTTAATCATTCATCGAGATGGATGGCCACCATAATTTCGACACTTTTTCCCTTCGGGGTTTTTGTGACATCCAACATGTCAAATCTCCTGAAGCTATAACTCTACTGACGCATGTCCCTTTCGAAATTTCATCGTTCGGGACTTCGAGATATTGGAGTATTTGCTTGCTATGCAAAATTCCCGAAGTAGAAACTCCCAACGTGACGTAAACCTACTAACGTTACATGATGAATTGACACATGCCGAGTAGCTACCACGTGTCACTCAGATTCGTGATATACACGTGCCTAAAATGCCATATCAGCTTGACACTTGTTAGTGTCTGAATATGCCACGTGTCCTTAGCTGATGTGGTCTGTCAACGTGTTGATGACGTGGTATGCTATGTCATTTTTCCTTGGTTCAAATCCAATGACCCATCAACACTTTCAAGATCCGACGACCCACAATTCTATCGTGATTTCATGTTTCACAATTTGGAGGGTTAATCTCTTCCTTCCTTTGAATTTCCAGTCATCGAAATGATAACCCTTCGCCACATGCCTCCGAGTTTCAACGACCATGATTCTCTCTCGATACAATGGTCTAGATTGGATCGTAAATTCGTGTTTCGGTATTTCAAGAAGCATGCTCCATTCTCTCACCTCGCAATATCCGAATTCCTGAAATCTGGTATGCCACTCTCGTTAGATCGACGACCCATGTATCTCCTCCTGATCGATGATCCTTATCTTATCACAATTTCACATATCGTGAGTTCGAGAGGTTAGAGAATTTCCTTTGACTTTTTAGTCAACGAAATGTTGATCTCTTGGTCTTATCCTCTTCGCAGTTATACTGGATCGAACAGCTAACGGGTATTCTCGAAGCTCATATCCAATGGATACGATCTTCTGCAATGAAACTCTTGTAGCTTTATCCTATCATTCCACTTTAACACGATCTGATGACTAACGGGTATCAGATTTAATCTGACGGCTATAATATTTTCAAAAATTTTTCGAGTCCATAGTTCCGAAGGAACTCACAACTAACCACCATGTAACTTATCCCAGTTCTAACAGTCATCGTACCTTTCTGATATAACAACCCAGATCTTATCATAATTTTGCATTTCGCGAGTTTGGAGGACTACTCACCTCCCTTCTTCCATTCCTTATTTCTCGATATCTGATTTCCCGATATCCACTTACGTTGGATCGATGGTCCACAACCCTCCATGATCCAATGGTCTTCAAGCCCATAGTCACTCAAATGACTGATGTCTCTTGTATCAGATGATCAACATGGTCAAACTCTTTGATCGGATGATTGTTGAGCTTCTCACTCTGATCAGACGACTGCTGAGGTTTCTTCACTCTGATCGAAATACTATTGAGGCTCTTCATTCACTAACTCTCCTAAGCTTTAATCTTTGTGTTTTATAACCCTCCTGAGATTTTATCATAGGATTGTTGATCCTATGATAAAATTCAACATGATATACTGTGCAATGCACTCTTCCTTCTGAGCTTTGGTCTTCATATTGCTCGCTCATCCTGTTTTATCCTCTTCCTGAGCGTGTGCTTTTCCTTCTCTGCATAGTGTATGACATCTTCTGCTGACTGATATACTGTTGACATCAATGACAATCTCATCTTTCATTTAACAATAGATCATATGATCGACTGTTGACATCAATGACTGTTGACATCAATGACAATATTTCCAACAAAATACTCTTTCTTGTCCAATTAATGTCTTGCAAATATTTGAATTGTTATTCCATGGGAATATTTGTTATGAATATTGATGGATTATGCTATTATATGTGCTAACTTTATATTTTTTCACCATATGCTTGTGTATCTTGGTTGTTGAGGACAAGTTGCAGGTATATAGATTTTAGTCGAGTGCTATATGGTGGTTATCTTCAAACATCCGGCCGAGGTAGGCTCTTTATCTTGTCTTGATAACATCATTGTTTATATAGCATGATTGAGATTAGAGTTGATTTCTGCATTCATTTCCCTGTGTTGTGGTTTACCCCATGCCATAGAGTGATTTTCCTCGTAAGAGAATTGGCGACCATAATGGGGATTGAATCTTCTTTTCGGGGTTTGGACTATTTTTCTCCTTTGATTGCTCTCAGTTACCTTGAGTTTCTTGTTGTCTGATTGCTTGAAAACCTATTTTCATTTTGATTATGATTTTCTTGGCCTTATCCTTAACCTGGCAGTGTTTCAATACATATACGTGGTTGTTTCCTTGACAAACATGTACATATGCAAGCTATCGTTCCATAGGAAGCATACATACAGGGTTTTCTCCTAAATAGTCGCATACATCATCCTTGTTTTCTTGATTGTTGAGTTTGGTGTTTGTTGGGTAAGTTTTGATTGTTACTGAGTCTTCTTGGGTCTTTGTCATAACTGTTAAGTTCCTGTAGAGTGATAGGAAACCTTTCTTTGGTTGAATTTTTGGGTGATTTTTCTTTCTCATAATCTTTTTCATTGGTTTTCCTTGCATCTTGGGCTGGGTGTTTTCTTCTTGATATCATGTTTGGTTTGTCTCTTTTTCTTACAATAGGGTTTATATATCAAGTTGTTGTTCAGTCCTTGCATTTTCATTTCTTTTATATTGAAAATACAAAAAATAATACATTTTTCATAATGGCATTTGATCTTTTGGGTTCTTATCATTGATCTTGATACATGTATTGAAAGATTGCATTTTATTTGAAATTGCAGAGTTGAATTGAAAGTTGCATTTTGAAAATCTTATCATTTATTAAGAATTGAAGTTAGGACTTTGCATTATATTCATAGTCATTTCTTTTACTTGCTGAGTCATAACATCATCAGTTTCACGATCACATCTTTTGAGTAAACAAAGCCACTAAAACTAACACTGATAAATTTAAAATTGATTAGAAACGATTTTATTTTTCAGGGTGCACAAACTAACTTAAGATTTAGAGCCTTGGAATAGGGTTTTGTGAGTAAACTTCTCCAAGGAAATTAAACTCAACATATGTGTCTGACTAAGGGAGTAGTGAAATCCATTGTATAATTGGTAACGTCAGGAGGCTCTGCTCACACCAGAGTTAAGCACGAGGTCGCACGAAGTTGGTTGAGGAGATATCCCTCCAATACCTTCTTAGCGTCAGAGATATTTTTGGGGATCTATTCATAAATGGAGGTATTTCTAGTACCTTTACCTCTATGAGAGGTAGTGCTTTCAAGATTTCAGGCTTTGTTACCCTACCCATATGGTGGAACTGACTTATGACTATTCACCTATGCATTGGTTATATCATGGTGGATTTAGTTGCTTGACATAGCTAACCACATAGGTTACTTACAAGGGTTATTCTGCAAGTACCCTGAGTCAGATAAGGGTCAGAAAACACACAACCTTTATGGAGGATCATCTCTCTTAGGGGATCTGACCGTGTATTCTGTTAAGCTCACGAGAGCCCTTATAACTGATTCTGATACCTTTGATCTTTTGAAGGGAGTCTCAGGCCCCTCTTGGGTGAGGCATACTTACTTTAGTGAGGGAGGCCCCTTTTCAACCACTTTATCCTAGTTTTGTGCATTGGCCTTTTGTTTTACTTTGGTGTTCTCTCTGATTATTAGTTGGCCTTAGGATTTTGTATTGCTTCGTGAGTTTTCATTGCTATGGTTAGTGGATTCCCTGTGACTCCCTCAGTTAACGCTACCTAACCCATGGTATTTTCTCATTCCATGGGGAAGAATCCTTGTGTATTTCCTAGTGGTACGCAGAATCATGATACTCAGTCAATAACTTGGGCCTCTAATCTTTTTTCTCTTGGTATGCYAGACATGTCTTYGCACTTTCCATCATYTGTACCATCRCCTTATGCRAATCCTAGTTTTGGGTATGGGGGCATGATGCCTCCTTATTCTCCCTTTTCGTTTGGTGGAGTCATATCCCTCAACCAACTCTTACGGTAGGAGGTTGTAATATTCCTTCCTATGGATCCAATCCTATATTCACTTTTCCAGGAGAAAGTACTCAAATGGATGGTCATTCAACTTATTACATCCCATCCATCTATCCTTCTTTTGTTATGTCAATTCCTACAAATTCTTTTCCCATGGAGGAACTATGTCTTTCCTTTGGTGTTTCATCCTAGGGGATTTAGTTTTATAGTATGGGAAAACCCCTCCATGAAGTTCCTTCATCTAGGGGAAACATATATCCTCACCTGAGTAACCCTTGTCATGTCGCTTTCTCTTTGCAAGTGACTTTCTCAGTGGTGATGACCTTACAAACCTTTATGAATTATTTTGGAGGAGGATACTTTCCTGCCAGAAAGGGCCATGGTGTATACCAGAACCCTTCCTGGCCTCCAATTTCTCCAAACCAGTCTTTCCCGAAGCCTTGTTCTCAAATGTCACAACCAACCGCCTCCACCAGTCCAGTCACGATAAGTCATACTATAATTATATCACCAACCTTTGTTAGTAATGTTCGAGATAGGTCAAAAACCTCTGCAATTCATGTTGAAGACCAACAACCAACCACTGCAAGTCATGCTATGGGCACAACTCTAGTCACTACTAGTCACACTGCACATACATCACCCACCTCTTCTAGTCACGTTGGGGATTCATCACCAACCTATGTTAGTCATGTTTGGGATTCATCACCAACATATTCTAGTCATGTTGGGCATTCATCACCAACCTTTGCAAGTCATGTTGGAGATTTTGTACTAGCCTATGCATGTCATGATGGGAGAATGTCACCAACCACTGCAAGTCATTTTGGGGGCATTCATATGATTGAGAAGCCTAGATGTATAAGACATAAGACCAAGTTCCTTTGTAGGAGATCACCTTACTCGTTTGTGCCCTACTACTGTTGTAGTACAAGAAGTGTGGTCCTTTCTTGGGGTCCCTTCGGGTTCTAAGTCGTCTTTGGTTTCCCAATATTTTGATCCTTCTTTGGTTGATACAATGGTCATGTCGATGCAATATTCAGCTAACACCACTCTTATTTTGGGAAGAGATGCGTCTCTTGACCTTTTTGTCTCGCATCCTATTCAACCAGCGGTCGTGACGATGCAATCTTCGACCCACACCAATCTTGTTTTGGGGAGTGATGTGTCTCTTGACCTTGTTATCTTGCATCATATTATACCAATGGTTGAAGAAGTGGTCATGCTGATGCAATCTTCGATCGATCCCACTCTTCTCTTGGAGAGTGACAAGTCTAAGGAAGTGACATTGTCGATGCATTCTTTAGTCAATCCCACTCTTCTTTGAGGGGTGATGCATATTTCGACCATGTCCTTATAATTTCTATTCATGTACCTTATGAACAAGGGATCCTTCCACTCTCTCTGATTATTCTCCCTCCAAGTCCTATGGAGGTTTCTTTTGATTTTAATGATCTTGTGGAGCCTTGACTTCCTTCTTCTACACCCTTCTAGATGAGGGGTGTTCTTCGATATATTGTAGAAAAGGTAACCACTGCAAGTATTTTATCCTCCTCAACTTGGAAAGATTTGAGTTTTCCCAAGCTTGATCGAGCTGTCTGTGAATTTTTGACTTTCCACAAAAGTATCGCACGGGAGCCCTCGCCTCCCCCATGATATGCTTCTTAGAACAACATCCCCGAGTCTTGTTTAAATTATTTTCCGACTCTATTAAAAAGAGAAAATATTGTCAAATGAACTTGTATCTTTCACACTCGTTAATTGGATTTGAAAGGACATCTATTTGGTGTAAGTTTAACCCTCTTTTGGACCAAGTAGACTAATTTTGAAAAAGGGATATTCTAGCCACTAGTGGCTAGAAGATTTCTCTTGGGTATTTTTTTAGACTTTTTCGGGCCTAGGGGACTAAATTTACGAAAAAGGACATTCTTTGGAGTTAAGTTGTAATTGCATATCATTCCCTTACTTTTAGTATTGATCCTATTTGATGCAGGAGCATCGTGGAAAGCCAAAGCACATGCCTAGCCAAAGAGACATCTCAATGCGTAGATGTAATTTGAACACGTTTTTGTGAAAACGTTTTGAAAATTAAAATCTGAAGAATTAATGTAATGGGTAGGAGAAAAGTTCAGTCACATTTATATTCGAAGATCCAAACTGATTTTGGAGCGTATGTTCCTATTTGCCGGATGTAATAGGCATTTATGTGTGTTTAATGCAAGTAGGTAGATTTAATTTAATAGATTAAACAGTTTAGGAGCATAGGAGGGAAAACGGATGATAGACACCCTCAACCCTTGTATCATTGTAACATTATTCATAATTCATAAGTTGTAGAGCTACAGAGAAGAATATAGGAGAACATAGAATTTATTCATTTTTAGATATTATTTGCCATGTACATGAGCACTGGAATTAATAGAAGAAAGCTTTGATTACAATCTATGTGTTTGTTATGGTTGTTGGAACCACCTGTTAAATGGTATGTTGTAGGCTTGTTTTCATTCTCTGTATGCATTTTTATTCAATGTTATGTGTGTGTGCAGGATCTAGAATTCTATGTTGAATATTTGAGTTATGGACAAAGGGGAGAATGAGTTTCAGTTGTTTCTCTTTCTGAGAACTCCTGTAAAGAGTGCAGTGGAGGGTCTGCAAGGAGTGCGTCGACCAGGTTATGAAATTCATCTTAGAACTCTCAGAGGAGATTCAAATTGTCTTTACAGGAAGAATTGCTAGCAAGGCACAGATCCATGCAAGGTGTGCGCAGGCTGAGTGAAGAAGGTTGAAGGACTGCTGCTGCAAAGAGTGCACAGAGTCAGAAGGTCGAAATAACCAGAGGTTATTTGAAATTTATCGCAAGGAGTGCATGAAGAGACCCTTTTTGAAGCCTTGGATTCACAAGTGAAAGCTCAAAAGGGATAGAACCTTTGCAGTGTTCAAAGGGAGACATAGGTTGAAATCGTCTCACAGAAGTCAAGTTTAGGAGGGAGGACGCTGCGTCATTTGGCAGGAAGTCCTTGTGGAGTTGAAAATGGAAGGTGGAATCACTTCAAGGAGAAGTGTCGAAGTTTCGTGGACCATTGGATCTGATAGACCAACAGAGGGATTAAGACTGAGTGTCTTGCAACACCCATAAGTTCAGGAGGAGCGGTAACCATTAGATCTGGATCAACAAAGACCGTTGATCTCGTATGTGAATTCGTGTATCGAAATTTGGGGAATGGAGTGACCAGTGGTTTGGGTCGAGTGTTGTGGATTTTCGATTGGCAAAATCCCAATACATCAAGGGTTGTTGGATCGAGGGAGGCACACAACCATCAATCTCGTTGAAGGCATGATTTTGGAGTCAGGGATTTGTAGAGGGAGAGGAATGGTTGTTCGTTGTTATCTAAAGTTACGAAAGCCAAAGACTCATGTGAACAAGTGGAAAGGACCCACCCTGTAAGTGGAGTAAACAGAGGTGATAGGTGACGTGCGCCCTTCGCTTGGGGTAGATTCAACCTTCGTTGACATATCGCGTTTCGGGGATTCGCAAGGGGAGAGCATGAGAGGTTGGCACTCTAACTCGCGAAGTCGTGATTTGCAAAAGGTGCTTGCGTTAAGGCTTGGTTGTGGTCATATTGGAAAAGGAGCTGAAGAAGGGGCTTACACCTTAAGCCCATTCACAATTTCACATTTTGGCTATTGCCAAGATCTGTGGCATTGCATTTGAAGTTCCCAACTCATGAGACTCGAAATCCTTTGCGGGATTAAACAAGGAGTTCAGTTAACCCTTGTCGAAGTTTAGAGAAGTGCCTGCGCGGATCCTGGCCTGAGGGTAGGAGGTTTGCACCAGCTGTGGTATCAGAGAAAGGATTTATCTCTATAGGCAACATAGGTAGTAGAGTGTCGATCTTTGCTTACAGACAGAGAGAAAGAGAAAACTCTGATACACACCAGTTGTGGTATTAGAGCTCAGAAAAAATTATTTGCTTTCTACAGCAGAGAGAAAAAAGGAATTTTACAGCCATGTCATCAAGAAGAAGAGAAAGGCCCATACCTGATCCAACAGTGGAAATAGAAATGTGTGAATTACATTCCAGACTTGATGCTATGGAGACAGCACAGAGGCAAATAGTTGACACTGGGGATATCAGCGAAGATGAAAGTGAAAATGAAGATAAGAACAAAGGAGAAGAAGTTGCAGTCGAAGATGTTGTAGAAGAACACCTATTCAGGGTTGTTACAAGGATAGGTGCTAGGGAAAAAATGGACATTCCAATGTACGAAGGCAACCTAGACATTGAAGAGCTTCTAGACTGGATTAGAGCTCTAGACAAACACTTTGACTATGAGGATGTCGAGGAAGACAAGAAAGTCAAACATGTCATTACTAGACTTAAAGGGCATGCAACACTGTGGTGGGGTGAACTGCAGGCTGACAGACGTTGCAAGGGAAAGCAGAAAATCAAGAGTTGGGATAGAATGGTTGCAAAAATGAAAGCCAAGTTTATACCCAGGGATTATCAAATAAATCTGTTTCGGAGGATGCAGAATTTGAGACAGAAGTTGATGTCGGTGAAAGAATACACCGAAGAGTTATATAAGATAAACATCAGGGCAAGTCATCGGGAAAGCGATGATGAGAAATTTGTCAAGTATATGAATGGTCTATGATATGAAATTCAGGACGATATGAGCATGATGATCATTAGAACTGTAAAAGATGCTTATCATATGGCTCTAAAAGTTGAAGAGAAGCTGAGCCGAAAGCAAGGTCAAAGAGGCCGAGGAAGAAGTCAGAGCACAGGCAAGACAATTGGCCAGTACATAACTCAGAAACCTAGAGAAGAGGGGAAGAAACCTCAAACTCAATCTGAGAGAGGAGGAAGCTCACAGGGGAGGCAATATGTTGATAGAAATAATTTTCCTCGAGCCAAAGGAAGAGGAAGAGGCAGAGGAGGTGAAGTGAAATGGTTTGTCTGTGGAAAAATCAGACATAAATCCTATGAGTGTCCAGATAGGAAGAAAGATGGTGGTGAAACTCACATTGTTGAAGCTCAAGAACAGAATGTTGAGGAAGAGGACGTTGAAGGCAGAAGATATTTGATGATGTGGAAAGTTCTCTTGAAACCAGAGAAGGAGCTAGAGAACCCAGCCCAAAGAAACAATCTGTTTCAGACTACTTGCAAAACCAAAGACAGGGTATGCAAGGTCATAGTGGACAACGGTAGCACAAATAATCTTGTATCTATAGATATGGTAGAAAAACTGGACCCGGAGACTGTTGCACATTTGAGCCCATACAAAGTTTCGTGGCTACAAAAAGGACATCAGGTAAATGCCACTAAACAATGTTTAGTTGAATTTAAGATAGGAGGATATAAAGATGAGGTATTATGTGATGTCATTCCCATGGATGTTTGTCATCTATTGTTGGGTAGATCATGGCAATATGACATAAATGAGGTGCATGATGGGAGAAATAACATGTACACTCTGGAGAAAAATGGTAGTACGCACTTGTTGCTGCCAATTAAGGATAAAGAGGTGAAAACAAAGATGAGCAACAATGTACTTCTCATGAGTGGGAAGGAACTTCTTAAGGAATTCAAGAAGAGGGAATACACACAATTGATTTTGGTTAGGAAGCCCAAAATTGTTTTGAATAGCACTAGGATAGATGATTTACCCGAAGAAATCCAGGAGTTACTGGAAGAATTTGCTGATATAGTAGTGGATGAACCACCCGTGGATGAACCACCATGTTCGTTGCCACCTATCAGGAGTATAAGCCATCATATCGATCTTATACCTGGAGCCAATTTTCCGAACAAAGCAACTTATAGGTTGACACTGCAGGAGAATGAAGAAGTTAAGAGACAAGTCCAGGACTTAATGGACAAAGGATTGATTCGGGAGAGCTTGAGTCCATGCGCTGTTCCAACAATGCTCACCCCAAGGAAGGACGGTGGCTAGAGAATGTGTACAAAATCAAGGGAAATCAATAATATTACCATCAGGTACAGGTTCCCATTGCCAAGGATGGATGACTTGATGGATTGCTTGAGTGGAGCAAAGTTTTTTTCAAAGATTGATTTGAAAAGAGGATATCATCAGATTAGAATGAGAGAAGGTGATGAATGGAAGACAACATTCAAGATGAATGAAGAGTTGTATGAATGGCTTGTCATGCCATTTGTCTTGACGAATGCACCCAGTACTTTCATGAGGTTGATGAACGAAGTCTTGAAGGATTTCATTGGGAATTTCGTCATTGTATATCTTGATGATATATTAATTTTCAGCAAAATGGAAGCAGAGCATTTGAAGCATTTAGTTGCAATGATGAGAAGGTTACAGCAAGAGAAATTGCTGATCAACATGAAGAAATCATCATTTATGAGGACATAACTCATTTATTTGGGTTTTTTTTATTCTGCAAATGAACTGAAAATGGATCTGGAAAAGATAAAGGCGATTAAGGATTGGCCATCTCCGAAGAGCATGTTTGAATTTCGAAGCTTCCATGGTTTGGCTAGCTTCTACAAGAAATTCATCTGAAACATTAGTGGAATTAGCGCACCCATGATGGATATGGTGAAGAAAAGACATAAATATTTTCACTGGACGAAGGAAGCGGAGAAGAGCTTCAACCTTCTGAAGAAGAAGATCATTGAGCAACCAATTCTGGTTTTGCCAGATTTCAACAAGACATTCCAGCTTTGAGTCGAGTGCTCAGCGGTGGTCATATTTGAACATATATATGAGGTAGGCTCTTTATCTTGTCTTGATAGCATCATTATTTATATAGCATACTTGAGATTAGAGTTGATTTATGCAGTCATTTCCTTCTATTGTGGTTTACCCCATGCCATAGAGTGATTTTCCTCGTAACAGAATTGGATACCATATTAGGGATTGAATATTCTTTTCGGGGATTGGAGTGTTTTATAGAAAATTTACTAGAAGCGTAAGTCTCTACCAAGTTCTAACAAGGCTTATTTATTATTTGCACGAGATCCTTGAGGAGGAGGATAGCATATTGAAATTGTACCTTGGAAATTTTTACTGAATTGCAACAAAGGAAGTATATCGTCCCTTTGTCAAATTGAAGACTACTCTTACAGGAGTAGGAATATGCTAATAGGAATTAATGATAATACGTGAATGAAAATATGGAAGAAATAACCAAATCATGTTGTAGGAACTGCATGAGTCTAGAAAATGAATGGAATGATGGTTGTAATGCTTCCTATAAGTATGAGTTAATTAAGCCCTCAACAATTATAATTATTGATTACATAAATAGAATAATCAATGTATGTATAATTCCTTATATTCAAAGGACTTTTGGAAATTGTAAGGTCTGTGTGATTGACCTATAATGGTTGGAACCTATAGCAGGGATCATCTATTTAAGCAAGGTAAAGAGGAGTCCTTTGGGACTATTGCTAATCCTCATAAAGAGGAAAAGTGATATGGATATATGACCTAGATTATGAGGTCATGGTGTTGGAGAAGGAAATTTTGGGGTAATATTCGAGGTACAATGCAGAAAATGAGGCAGAATGGACCAAGGAAGCAGCGCGTGACAGAAGTAAAGGAAAATCGGCATGACAAAAGTGTCGATTAGTGCACGAAGGAATTTAGAATGTGGACAAGTTGAGTCTAGTTAGATTTAGGGTTTTGGTAGTTAATGTGAAGGGTTTTTACCCTTTTTTGTAACATAAATAGAGGATGTATGAGGTAGATAGAAGTGTCATAGAACTCATGTGTGAAAAATCTATTTTGGAGAACCTTTATGAGTCTTGAGTCTTTCATATGATTTGGGTCGAAGTATCAATTTTGGTCGTATAGTGGAGGAGCTAATGAAGACTATGGAGTGTAACTTAGGGTCAGGTCACAAGTTGTGGAGCTTGGTGAGACACTGGTCTGCCTCACGTTGTATGATAGAATTTTGATGTAATGCGCGCAATGCCCTATTTTGATGAATAATAATAAGAAGCAGAAGATATTTGTGGATGTATCCTAGGGGGGTGAACCAATGTAAAAATGGTGTCTCTATGTGTGTTATGTTTATTTTATATGCTTTATGACGAATGAATAAATAAATGAATGAATCTACTGAAGTTTATTTACAACGTGCAATAGAATAATATGATGTTTTATGCAAAATGAATGTTATTAAATGGATAGAATAGTAGATCTGATGAATGATGGTATGGTATAATGAATGTTGAAGCCGAGTAAGTATAATATTCCTAACATTCCCATGAGTTCCATCCCTTCCATGATTGCAGAAGCTTGGATCATGCAATCATCCATAAGCCATCTCGAGTGATATTGCGCTCTGCACTCTGTGAATCATGTTTCCTTCTGGGTTACCAGAGAGGCTGATGGTTTCTAGGGTATTTTTGGAGAACTAGGTAGAACCCGGGTCAAACCATACATCCAAAAAATGGTTATGTTGTCGGTTGGAACTCAACAGATTGGATTGGAGGGGATTTGATGAAGAGAATGTGGTGGTAGAATCGGATGTTTAGGGCATGGAACCCTATAAAGAAAGAGATTGAAATATGGTTGGAGACAAAGGAACTCAATTTTACGCAAAAAGATAATAGAAGCTCTGGGTATACACTGCACCAGTATATGCAGAGGTGCATGTTTAGTGATTTGCATGAGGCATATTTATTTTATTTTCCGGAGTTATTACAGGAGTGGTTATTGATGTTGAAGGATACTCACCTAAATAATTGGATAAGGCCAATAGAATAGACTGTTGAGAATATCGCGTGGTTGGAAAGAGTTAATAAAAAATTCATGTGCGCATCATATGTTTGGTTAGACAATATTACTGCAGGGTTTATTATTGAATTTGCAGTTAATACAACAAAGTCTTACACTACTACAGAGAAATAATTATTGAAGGGACCAAGAGGGAGGTACATTAGGTCTCTCTGCACATCAATCAATATCTTATTGCATGATAAAGGCATGATGACCATGGAATCAGACAACTAAATTAGTTTACATGCATGGGGGATCTGGGGGAAGAACTAAGGAATGTTTGAGATATGAAGAGGGCTCTGGACGGAGGAATGAATAATAAAGTAATGGAACCTATAATGATGGATGAGGAGCAAACCAGGGAGATATTGATCAAATCAGGAGTGATGCGTAGTGGACGAGGCTACCAGTATAAGATCAATAAGAAAAATGGGGCAGTAGGCGAGCGAGAGGGCTTGGACAATGATGATTGATGTAGGAGCATCACTCCAACCTAGCTATGCACCATCCAACTAGGCACATTAAAGCGTGCATTCAATGGGAGAGAGGCGCAACCCTCTCACTTTCATATTTTGAATTTGAATTAATGTAATTAATGATTGTAAGGCTGAAGAGCCAAAGCCATTCCTTTGAGCAGGCATTAGTTAAAGATCACCTTAAATAGGTTGTAAGGCTGGGATCTAGATATGATTCAGACTAGACAACCCATTCAATGTAATTCAATGTAATTGAATAGAGTAGGTATCTTGGAGGGAAGAGCTCAAAGATCCCCCTGATGTAAAAGATCATTGGGATTTGTAGAGTTAGTCAATTAGCGCAGATAGAGAAGAGAGGAAGCCGTGACTCTGTTGCAGTCCGAGCTCACATTGTAAAGAGGCATTTCATATTAATACAATCAGATAATTTTTTCCTGCTTGTTATTCTTTGTATGTTGATGAATGTCTTTATGTGTTGATGATATGTTGTAGATGCATGTTAGGTATGCATTTGCAGGGATAGGCAGATTTTCCTATTTGTGAGTTCTTTGATTCCAGGTCTGGGTTTTTTGAGGTTTCATGCAAGAGGTTGCATGATAGAATACTACGGGTTCTGTAAGCCTGTGAAAGGAGTGCACTTCTGAATTCTGTGGATTCAGACAAAGACGTGCCAGGAGGGTGCACCAGCTGAAGTCACTAACTCAAGGAGAATCCTCAAGGTTGTTGAATACCTTGGAGGTAATACTATGCAGAAGAGAGCACAGGACAAGCCAGAATCATTGAGGGATTCTGTAGAAGCTCTGCCAGGAGGGCATTGAGCCGGCGCATAGAAGGCACAAAGAAGACATAATTTCTGAGAATTCTATAAGGCTCTGCCAAGGGTGCATTGAGCGAATGCACATAATGCATTAGGACAAGAACTCTATTTCAAGTTCAAAAAGAAGACAGAATCACTGAGGATTCTGGAAGACTCTGCGAGGAGGGCATTGAGTTGGTGTAGATGTGCACAGAAATAACTCCTGGTTGAGTTCAGAAAGGAGAAGAAGTGTCAGGAGGAAGACTTTCACAGGGTTACTGAACACCCTGCAGGCTCAGCAAGGAGTGCTTGAGCAGGAAGTTGCCAAAGGGAATTTCCATCCCTTCAAGGAGAGAAAGGGGAAGAGACCATTGAGGTATGAGAAATTGAAGCTCAAGAGGATAAATACCTGTACAAGGAGTGCACCAGGCCAACACCTGAGTAAAGTGTTGAGAGACAGACGTCTGAAGGCTTGTCAAGACAGTCGTCTGAAGGCTTGTCAAGCGTAGAAGCAAAGCATAAAAAATCTCAGGACAGATAGCACCTTTGCGTGTAGAGACCTATACAAGGAGTGCAGAGGTCGAGAACCTCTTCAAGGTTCAACGTTGACAAAGCTCAGGAGGAACAGTGCCTTTGCACATAGAGCGATAGATGGAAGGAGTGCAGAAGTCGGGGAAACCTTTCAAGGTTTCATAGTCTCGAAGCTCAGGAGGAGGAGCATCCCAAAAATGCAGGCAAGACCAAGGTTGAAGGCTCGCAAGAGGAAGCAAAGGTCGAGACCTTTGATACTTCAAAAATATTCCAACGAGAAGGAAGAAGCGGAAGCTCAGGAGGGAGCTACAACTACCGTAGGATCGGTGCCGGAAGAAAGATCTGGATCGTTGAAGTTTACGTCTAGGTGTAGGCAGGAAAGCACAACAGAAGAGAAAGAGATCTGGGTCGTCAGATCTTGCGCAGATAGCCGACAACCGTCGGATCCAGGAGAAAGTCGCACAGAGTTTAATCTCTGGGAGGGTGCACAGACAAAGAGCAGCTGAAATGGATGGTGGAGACACTTCATGAAAGAAGTGTCGAATAGCCAATAACTGTTGGATCTTGTAGAGTTGCAGGGTGGTTAGAGGCCGGTGAAACCCATCACCCAAGATTCCAGGGTCAATGTGAGCCATTGATCTTGTTTCAATCCACACCATTGGATTATCTCGCGGATTCAGGGTTCGTGAGTTTGGAGAGGGCAAACCAAACTCTTGATTTCATGAAGCTTCGAGTAGCAAGGAGCAGAGACAGTCGTTGGATCCAGGTCACTGGAAGACTGTTGGATTAGAACCTTTGCTATATCGTGTATCGGGGGTTCGGAGGTTGGAGGAATCACTTTTGACTGTAGAAGTCATGAAGTGTCGGGGGCTAGGTCTCGGGTGAACATGTGGCACATCCATCAAGTGGGGACTGCGTGGTTGACAGGTGGACACTCGTCGCATGGGAAGGAGTCAACATCCTGTTGACTTATCACACTTCGGAGATTCACAAGAAAAGAGCACAAGAGCTCGACACTCCAAATCGTGAAGTCGCGAGTAGTGAGAGGTGCTAGCAGTTAGCCCTAGCCTATGGTTATATGTAGAGGGTGCTAACAGGAGGAGCTATACCTGTATCATAAGCTCGAGTATCGAAGGTTGGGAGGAAGAGGAGTCAAGGGTCATCGACTCACGAACTCGCGAGATCATGAGTTGTGAAAGGCGCTTGTGTTAAGGCCTTGGTCAGAGCATTGTGTTTGCTTGGAGGAGGTGAAGCTCATGCCTAGTGCTCGTTCGCACAGGTGGGTTTTTGAAGGACCTGTGGATTGGATTCGTTGAAGGTTTCAGCAAGGAGCCGAAGGAGCTGCTTCGGCTCAAGGAAGAATTGGAACGATCCTGTGCAGATCTCAGCCTGAGGGTTGGAGGTCTGTATCAATGATGATGAGGTATAGGATCTTTGTGTGACAGAGAAGATTAAGGAAATATTATGTGTCACATACGAGAGGAAAATTAGAGGTCAAGGGTCCGACGTTAAAGAAGGATCTCCATTCCATATCCAAATTAGTGTGGAACCCACAACCCCATGTGTGACTAAGACATCAAAAGAAGAAAAAATGGTTAACCATCAAGTGATTGATGGTAGAATTATTTTTACAGGACAAGGTTCCAGTGGAAAATCAAGAAGAAGTGTAATTTCATCAAGTAATATTCAAGTATCTACATCACATGGAGGTGGTAGTACAACAAAATTCACAATGGTATAACAAGATCCAACTATTAGGTTAACAAAGTTCCTAGGAGAAGTGTCAGATGACCTAGAAAAGCATTTGTTTATCTATGAGAAGATATGGGAAGCTAATCAAATTAAAGATGAAGACACAAAGGTTTCACAGTTGGAAATCACATTCAAAGACTGCGCATTACACTAGTATATGGGACTCACAACAGATAATCCAATGGGAGCACCTACAACTGTAGGATATGTGAAAAAGAAATTGATCAATGAATTTCATAAACCGAGTTCATAGGATCAGTTCATGAATGAAATGATAGAGATTAAGCAGAAACTAGGTGATTCAGTCTAGGAAGTTGATCAGAAGTTCAAGAGGCTAAAAGGTAAGTTGAAGTACCCTATTATTGATATGCAGCATAGACATTTATTTGTTAACTCTTTATTGACACATTTGAAGTACCCTTTGAGAAAACGAAATTCCAAACTCAGGTTGAGGCTTTGCAAGCAACATTACAGTTAGAGGAAAATAAATATAAGCATACAGATCCAGCTGTGGAAGATCTAATAGAATACCTGAATAAGTTAACATTTCAGTTGAATCACAATAAAAGAAAGGAAAAAATGGAGGATGTATGGTGTGCATTTTCCATATGTAAGGTAGCTAGAGAGGTAGTGGGGGGGGGCAGAGGGCCCATAGTGATAATAGTGGAGGTCATTCAATGTAAGGTGGACTAGGTCCACTATATTATTAAATTAGGCCCACTATGATAGTTATATATAATAAATGGGTAATTAGATATAATAAATGTAAGAGGACTTCTTAGAAGGTTCTACTTCTAGAAGATTCCTCCTCTAGAATGTTCTTAGGTG